>NIPM01000547.1:0-97939 GCA_002738285.1 Holacanthella duospinosa
TTTTTGTACAAAAATGACTTTCTCTACAGGAGAACATAATTTTTTGTGGTACAGGGTGATTAATCTTTTTTTTTACACCCACTTTCTCCAATTTTACACCGTAGCTCCTCACAATCTATGCTGTTGCTGGCAGTAAAGTANACACCCACTTTCTCCAATTTTACACCGTAGCTCCTCACAATCTATGCTGTTGCTGGCAGTAAAGTATAAAAAATAAATGACGTCATGGTTTGTAGGGTACAAAAAAAATTTAATCACCCTGTACTATTTTGTTGACTTTTTAATAGCATAATAAAGTAGATGCAAAAATATAAAAAGGTTGTTCAATTCAATTTTCTTTTATAATTCATGTGTATTGAGTATATTTGATATTTTTTAATTGAAACTTAATTGAGTCATAAGAAAATTGACAAAACGGTCCACCAATTAATTCTAACTACCATTTATAGCGTAACAACATGTTTTTGGTAAGTAATGTTACCTCCCAGAACTGGTAAAAACTTTATTCCATTATTATTATTATTAATTTTTTTTTTGTTTACTTAACATTGTTTACATCAAATTTTTTAATATTTGACAAATATGTATTTAAGAATGAATTTTTTAAAAGTTTACTTGAGTTTATCAAATGATACTTTTACTTTTACTTTTACTTTCACTTTCACTTATTTGGCAAAGGGAAAGTTATTAATACATTATAAAAAAAAATGGCACACACATTACAACTCCTGGGACAAAAATTTTTTTTTTATTTTTACGATGTTAGTGTATGTCATAAAAACTTGTTTTCTAACTTTTATTTTTGAAGGTGGAAAAAGCTGCCCTGGAAGTGCATTTTTTCGATCGAGATGACAACTACGGACAAGGACTAGAGTGGTATCGGAGTCATATGCCGGAAACCCGGGAAGATCAAATGTGTTTGGAGAAAAGCCCAAGTTACTTCGTAACCCCGGAGGTACCTGAGCGTATCCATGGAATGAACAGTTCCATCAAGCTTCTACTCATTGTTAGAGAACCCGTTACACGTGTTATCTCCGACTATACCCAAATTTATGGGACCAACTCTAAGCCACACGTAAGACTCATTCCATTTCCCACTGCTTCACTTCATTCTTTCAAAATTTACTCTAAACAACTTAAGCACCGCTCAAGAACCATTAAACCAAACATATTAATCATATTAACGAGCTAAAAGTCAAATATTTATCACAGCGGTGGTGGAAACCACTAAAAACTAAAACCAAATGACTCCTCAGAGCTGTCCAATTTTTCATGAATATTGAATCCCTTGGAATTAGTGGGAATATATAGCTTCAAATATTTAATTAGAAAGACTTTTGGACTGACCCACATCAAGTTTTTGGATAAACGATTGATCTAATAGGGTTAAGGAAAATGATGTAGTACAAGGTGTTTTAAGTTTATGATAATTGACTTTCTCCAATTCTTACACAATATCTTGGTCGGTCGGTTGATAGGGTCAAGGTTGAAAAAGTGCGCGCAAAATTTTGAGTACTAAAAATTTATTATAAATCTCAAATGTTGAGATTTATTCTATAGATGTGTTGTATCTATAGATATTTGAGATGTGTCAACAAAAATTCTAACGTCGTCAGTGGGCTACGGTGTAGAAAAGATTATGATTGAAAAAGGAAATAGACTCTCCACAGTATCCAAACACTTAAAACAACCTGTAAGAAGAAAATCAATCTTATAAAAAAAAATAGTTTGTAAGTAAGTTGCATAATGGACAAACTGCATCAATAAACTTGAGTGAAAGTGTTGTACTTTCTTTATATAGTAACAATGTCAAAGTTTGATCAAATATTTGCATGATTATACAAAGTGAAAGTTGTAAGGATTTCTCATATCGTTTTTATCAATCTCAAGTTTTTTGCTGACTAGAAGGACTTTCTCTTCTTAGATGTCAGGGGTAATTCCATTTTATCAAAACAAACCGTGTAGTGATTACTCAAGTGCAGGAAATATTTGCAAACCTTGAGATAGTATATCGCATAAATCCGAACAAATGCTAGCCAATCAGACAAGACGGAAACTAAATTCTACACGGTCTAATCACATTAGCTTTTAAAAATACAGGGTGAGTAATCTTTTTAGTACCGTATTTTTCCCACTTTCACCATAGATCCACTCATGTTGTTTTAACACATTCGCTGTCACTCCGCGTGTAAACTTTTTTGCGAATAATAAAAACCATGTGCAAAAAATTTTTGCACACGAAAAGCAGCTTGTAAAACAACGGGATACAAAGGCGCGAAATTACAATTTTCAAAAAAAAAATGTACTTTTTAATTGATAAAATGAAAGGAAAGGATGTATGAAGCTTAGCGACATCTTTCTATTCAACTTCAAAGTTATTTCTTCCTTTTTGAAGTTTCCCAAAAATCTTACTTCTCAGAAAATCAAGCATCATGAGTAACCATTCTTTTAATAATTTATTATTTACCTTCGTTTTTACTTTTGTTCGTATTCAAGTCGGATTATTTTCAATCGATTCTTCTGCTTCATCAAGAGCAATAAAGATGACTAAAGACAGACTACTGTTTACCGTCAGTAATTTGACTAAGTCCATTCGGTTGAATTATGTCACCTGTAACTTCCCAACATATTATTATCCATTCGCAGACTCTAAATTTTTGACATAAAAATAGGCTGCGACATAAAAATAAGCTACGACATATTAAAAAAATGACGTCAATTGAAATTATATTCTCTAGGGTACTAAAAAAATTACTCACATTGTACATGGAGAGGCAAAGTGACTTTAACTCCCTTTTCACCAACTTTTTCTAAAATTGGCACAAGGTTTATGTGAGCCAACTTTACACTACATAACTTAAATAATTATATTTCAAATTACGCGCACATTCAATTCTTCATTAGTNTAACTTAAATAATTATATTTCAAATTACGCGCACATTCAATTCTTCATTAGTTTTAACTTCCCTAAAGTTACATTGGAAACAGTGAGTTTCACATGACTTAAAAAAATTTAATAACCCTGTATTATGTACATTAAGTAATTAAAAAGAATTATAGTAACCTAAGAATTAACAAACCCTTTAGAAGCTACGTGGTAACCGGTGATTAATGGAACCTATTTCCGTACCTCATTGTCCTTGTCCTGAAGTTTATTCGATAGACTGGAGAGTAAACACTGTAAAAGTAGGACCTTTAGTTAAACAAAATTGTTTTCGTGATTGATTCTAATTATTGTAATTTATTATTATTATTATTTNAGTAGGACCTTTAGTTAAACAAAATTGTTTTCGTGATTGATTCTAATTATTGTAATTTATTATTATTATTATTTTTTTTTTTGGATTATTTAGAATGGGACAAACAAGAGTCCACGTCTTGAAGAGTTGGNTTATTATTATTATTATTTTTTTTTTTGGATTATTTAGAATGGGACAAACAAGAGTCCACGTCTTGAAGAGTTGGTACTTCATCCCGACGGTTCCGTCAACGTCCATTACAAAGCTGTACGAATTTCAATGTACGCTCGATACCTCCAGAGATGGCTCGATGTCTTTCCACTCCACCAAATCCATATAATTGACGGAGATGCACTGATTCGTGATCCCTATCCGGTGCTCAAGGATGTAGAGAGATTCCTCGGGCTTCAACCCCGACTTGCCCGTGATAACTTTTACTTCAACGTCACCAAAGGATTCTATTGTTGGAGAAAACTTAATAATTCTTCCGTAACGTCAACAACTCCAACAACTAGCCAAGTTCCTCAAATATTAAAAAATGAAAGTTTGACACCAGCCGCCACTGGACTTCACTGCCTAAAAGACTCAAAGGGACGTCCACATCCTCAAATGGACAAAAAAATTGTTTCCAAACTTAGGAGATTTTATAATTCACATAATCTCCGATTTTATGATATGGTCTCGAGAGACTTTGGTTGGCCTGAACAGTAGTCAAACTTATTTACTTTTTCTACTTAATTCCTATATACTTTACTCTAACTTCCCTTTTCCTTTTAAATGGAACGAAAAAAACAAACAATGTCAAAAAAAAAAACGGTTATTTATTAAGGGTCGTAACTCGTAAAGGCACCAAAGAAAAGGTCTTCTTTATCTTCTTAAATTTCCATTTCATCTAATAATTTTTGAAACTGAGGAAAACGTAAATTCTCATCCTCATAATATTTAATTAATTCCTTCTAATGAATATTTAATAATTTAAGAAATTTAAACAGAGATGGGCAGCGAGTGAAGTGAAGACTTTCTCCAAAAATTTTAAGTTTTCATTTCCATTTTCTAAAAGTAAAAGCTTTTACGGTGAGTTCAAAAACTCAGTTGAGTTGAGTTGAGTTGAGTTAAGGAGAGGAATTATAATAGAAGTTGGTTCAAAAGAAATAATGTTTGAAGAAGAAATAAGTACTAAAATCATACAACGAATTTAATTGCTTTCACTCAATGCCTAGAATTAGAAAATGGTGTAGAGATGATTAAAATTAAAGATCAGAAGGCTCAAAAGGAACACGAGGTTACCTGAGACTTACTAAAAAAAAAAAAAAAAAAAAAAGAGAAAGTAAAGTGAAAGTGGAGAGCTTTTTTTTTTCTTTTTTTTTTTTTAGTAAGAATGAGCTTTTCCTTCCTCAGAGCTTAGATCCAATATTTCTAAATTAGTGATTTAGCTCACACATTTTCACTTTAGCGTCTTTCTTTAAGCATAATTTCTTTTGATTTATAGTTTCCAAACCTTAGGTCAATATAAACTAATCCTACTTAAGCTCCTAAAATTTCTTAAGAAAATTGAACAACAAAGAGAAAACTAATCAATTACTACTACTCACTAGTGCTTGCTCGATTTCAACAATCTATGTCATAATGATAGACTCAAAGCTCTTAGGAAGAAGAGATTGAACTTGGGATAATCAATTTCTTAATAACGGATTTTGATTGGTGGTGGAGCTGAAGGAGGTTCCCTTCCGTCCCAAAACCAAAAAAAAAACTAAAAAAAAAAAAAACTTTCTCTCCAATAATAATTTCCTTAAATCAACAATTAGTTGATAGAAAATTCTTCATCTCAAGGGGAAAACTGTGAATTTGTAAGTAAATATTATGACTACGGGGAAAATTAGTAATAACGTCCTCGGCCTTCATCAGTATAATATTATTAAAGTAGAAATATATATATCTCGGAAGAGAATTTCATTTTATATAAAATGAAGAGATTCATATGGCTTTCTGCCCAAGTGAGCATAAAATTGAACCTTCGAAGGAAGAGAAAGTTTAGTAGTGAAAGTCTATATAGCTCATATTGTTAATTAACTCTCTGACTCATATATCTAGTGATGAAGAGAGTATTATAATCATTTTCTATTGTGTTATTTACCTATTTCAGAAGCGGATCATTTTCACTCACTCATTTTATTATTATTCCTACTTTCTCCTAAAAAGAGAAAGTATGAAAAACGAAAATGAAATTTTATATTCCAAAAGCAAAATATTCAGTTTGAGTGTATCAGCTTCAGCTTCAGCTTCAGCTTTTCACAAAATGGAGATAACGAGGACATGATGAATAGAGAGGATTACAAATGTTATAAAATTATTACCCCTTTACTTTCACTTTTACAACTATATTTTCAAATTGAGTTATTATTTCCACTTATATTATTAAGTTATGAATATAATTTATGAAAATAGTATCAATTCAACGAAATAATGTAAGAAAGAGAAGTGTGAAAAAAATTTGATTGAGAAAACTAGTAGCTTTTGATGTTTTTGTTCTTATATAATGTAAAGACCGGAAACATGTAATTTGACATTCCCAATTCAAAATTGACACTCAAAATTTTATAGTAGTGTCAAGAGAAATGTACAGAGGTAGTTAAAATATTTCCTCCTCTCGGGCGTCACCCTGTATGATTTATGAGTGAAACTATAGTGAGACGATGAGAAACTCGGCATTCAAAATTTACAACATAGGGATCTCGATTTTGACCAAAATGACTATAGAAGAGAAAGTTTAGTTTTCTCTATTCTTGGAAAAAAAAAAGGAGAAAACTAGCATGGGGCAGAGAGCCAAGTTTATTTTCACCAAAAAACTTTGGTGGGCTAATAATAAAAGAAAGTGTAATCATGCGTTATCATGTTGGGTTGGTGAGGTGTACATTTTAGCATGTATTTATAACCACAATGATATTATCCTCTTGTGCCTTTCTAACAAATGACACGTCAACTTTCTCTTTCTCAAAAAAAAAAAAGAGTAGAAAAAAGTTTTGGTATTCTCAAAAAAAGTTTGTAATGGATTGAATGAGGAGACAAAAGAAATTTTTAGACAAAAGAGTCTAAAAGAAGCTTTTTGTTAATTTATATTCAAGGAGTCATGCAGGTCTTGGACTATTATGATCACATTTTTAATAATACATCAAGCCTTATACCATCTCTAAACGTGTAAAAAGTTTAACAAAAGACTAGTTACTTCAATCAAAAAGAAGAAGAAAACACTTGTAATACTAATTATAAATAACATCATGGAGAAAGGAACTGAGAATCATGAGATGAATTTTTAGTATGGTAAAATACAACCTTTTGCAATATTTTAACCCCTTTCTAATATTTTAACTTAACTCTGTCACGCTAAGTTGTAAAGGGTAAACAACACCCAATACATTTTCTTTTTATCTAATGACATGTTCACATTTTTAAAATTAGGAGTTAAAATTTTTTGACATACTGTACTTTTGTTTTTCAACTTTCAATTATTGTACATTGATCCTGTCTTGTAGTTAGTTGGTACAAATAGAAACTGGTAGTATACTCATGAATGTGTTACAGGATTCATTATACAGTGTTGGACTCATTCATGTACAAATGAGAAACTACTTTTCCCTGTGCTCTTTGCTAGAAAGAAAGTCCTCGGTTAAATTTATATACAGATTTTCTTGGCTAAAAAATTTTTTTTTCGGTTCAAATGATATTTTTATAAGAAGGATCATGCAAAAATATGGAAGCTGTAAGAAATATCAGATCTCTAGGATCAAAGGGTCAAAAGTTATGATTTATATTGAAAATCAAGTGTTTTCGAACATAATTCTAAAATACTATGTAGTATACACTGCGATACAAAATTTTAAGACATCACCACAATTTTCTAAGTATCTTCAATTCCAACTAATAAATTTTGGCCAAATTCAAACATAAGATATACAAAGTGATTTAAAAATTGTTTGCAAAGTTTCAAATTCATTTGTCAAAGTGCGAGTAAGAAAGTGAAAATTTTTTTTTAAAGTTGACGAAATAAAGTAGTGTTCCAAAATTTTAAAGCACTTCAAGAAACCACCAAAATTTCCTTAACTTACAGTAATAGTAGTCTTGAATAACCTAAACTATCATAATTTACTTGATCTAACTTGTGCTTCTTATTTAAAGCATATTTAAAAAAAAAATTTGTAAAACTTCGAAAACATTGGATATAATTTTAGCCCAGAACTTTCTCCAGCAAAGACTTTCTCAAGGGTTAAAAGTAAATTTCTCACTCGTCTACAGGGTGTTCAAATAAGAAGGCGAAAATCCAGGACTGGAATTTTCAAAACTCTCACAAATAAGGCTCTTCCGACAATTTTTAATTTAAGAAAATTGAGCTAAACTTTCGTAGTAATGGTTTTCAGTAACTTGAGCAGTTCATAAAGTGTGGAAATGTGTGACATAGAATCAATTTTTGATTTTCCGCAAAATCATTTCTTAAAAATTTCGCTTTCTTATTTGAACACACTGTATAAATGTGTCCAGCACTGTACTAAATTGAAATAGATTCTTAAAAATCCTAATCTTATAGTTTGGTTTTACTGTTTCAAAATCATAAAATTTCATACTAAATATGACGGATATGAGTTAATATCTTCTCATTTCCGTGTTTCAATATAAAAGTATTGAATTCCCAGTGGAATGATTTCAACTGTCTGTCAAAAAAAAAAAAAAAAAAAAAAAAAAAAGTGAAGGGTGAATGGTGAAAGTAGGGTAGTAAAATCCTGCCTGGAGTTAGTAATAGAGGTTGATGATCATTGTAAAATCAACAGAGAAGTTCTAGAGTGAAAGTCTTTGTGAAGGGCGATTTCCATGAGCCATAAAGGGACTTTGAGTCTGATTCCTTTATTTTTTTTTTCTCTTTGTTCATTTCCCCTAGTCTGACAAAGATCAAAATTTGTAATGGCTGACTCTGTCCGTTGATACTGATAAATCAAATATGTCTTGAGTGAGACTGACAGAACATTCTGTTTGGAAAGACCTCAAAGAGCTCTCTCTATACTTTTACCTCAAAAACTTTCTCCAAAAAGAGAAAATCCGTTTCCCCTCACTCATTCTGCCCACTACTTTCTCTCTCCACAGGAAAAGTTAATCCGCTTTCTCTCTTCTTTAACTCCCTTGTCAATAATTAATCACATCAGATTCAGAACAGAGGAAGTAAATGTGCGTAGATTCTGTTTCAGCTTANTTTGAGCAAAAAAAAAAAAAAAAAAAAAAAAAACAGAACAGTTTATTATCTGAGTTGAGTCAGTCAGCTCTTTAACCAACTTTCCAACAGGGGGAAGGGGGGGGGGGATATGGAATTGGTTGAGGCAGAGTGAAAGCCCCTATGGAGAGACTCCAAAGCACTCAAAAAATGAAATCTGACATGAAAAGTCAGTCAGAATTTAGAAAAAATACTCTCAAAAAGAATAAAAGTCAATTTCTATTTCATCCAGAAATAACTTTCATGTCTAAATTTGTGTCAAAGTTAATTATCATAATGGTCTATACAAGAGGTCAGTCATATGATGGTTATAATTGTGAACAAAATGTGAATTAAAAAATCAAAACTTTTTCAAAATCAAAAAAAAAAATTTTCAAAGGATTATCCAATTCCAAAAACTTTTTTTTACCCACCGTTGTAACCTTTTGATTTTAATATTAAGTGATTTCCCAGTTTCAGACATTACATTAACTTAAACCGTAAAAGCTATACTTTTAGTCCGGAAATGAAAACTTATTCTTACGATGCCTAAACCCTACGCACCCTGTATAAACAGAAAATTTTTTGGAATTTTTATTTCATTCTTTCTTTCTCTTTCACAAAAGAAAGTTGAAAGCCGTCTTGAATTATTAGTTTCCGGTTTGACAAACCGAAAAAGGATTTTTAATTGGAGAAAATCTAATAACCGTTAATAACGCCGTTTAGTTTTTAATACTAAAAAATTCTGTTTTCATTTTCTTTTTTTAATTATTGTAATTTGAGATATTTGTATTCTATTTATTGCACAAAACGCAATGAATTCAAAGTTTCTAAACCTTTCATTCACCATTTTTCGTTCAATACAAACTTTGGTTTTTTTTTTTTTGGATTTTTTTTTTAAATATAAAAAATTGTTTCTTTACATTAATTTCTAATAATATCCAGCGACAGGGGAATAAGTATTTAATACACCCTGTCGCTGGTTATTCAAGAATAAAAAACTTTTAGCTAATAATTCAAAAAAATATTTATAAATTTATGAAGTTAGCAACTATACTGATGTTGGTTGCTAATCATATATCTCCCTGGAGAAAAAGTCGCTACTGAAAGATGCGCTTTGCCTGCTGTTCCAAAATCTAAAAAAAAAAAAAATCAGTTTCATCTAACATTTTCGCTATATTGGAATTTGCAAACTGTTATTAGGAATGAATAAAAAATTTTTGTTTGCTTAATTACTAGACTCCTTCATAGTCCTATATTAATTAATTTTGTGTTATTCTTACTAATCTATATTATTAACTAGTCACTTAACTACTTACTAAATCCTTACGTGTCTCTCATCGTGTTATGTCTGTCTAATAAGTGGTACATTATGTAATTGAAACATATCACACGACTTGTTGCCAATTAACAAAAAAAAAACGAAATCTAGCATCTTAAGTGTTTATCATTAACTAAAAAAACAATGAAATATTTAATTGAGACCTTATATTAAAAACTTAAAAAAAAAAAAGCTGTCATCTTAACTTTTTGAATATGACTTACACACTAATAAGTACTACCAATTACTACTTAACTCTCTCCAAGTTTCGTCTAAAAGAAACGTATACATATCAATGAAACTAAATAATGTGAACAATTAGTTTGAGTACATTAGATTAATGGTATATATCGAATCTGTTAAAATGATTGTTGTTACTAACTTGATCCTTTTGGAATAATGTCAATAAATTTTACTTAAAAATTTTTTCCTGTAAATACTTGTTAATCATTTTAAAATAAGATCGAATTCTAGTGTGTTATTTGTTTCAGAGGAAATAATCCTAACTTTCTTGGTTGAATATATTTTGTGAAAATAAAACAATTATTATTATTGAATTCATTTAAATTAATTTTCATTTATAATGTCCTACCTAATATCGTTGGGGTATAACAGTTGAAAGGGATTTTTCAAATCAATTTTGACAAAATTTTTCAATTTTATGTTATCTCAGTTTCTGAAATCAGACTGATCTTTAAAAATTTATTATAATCATCATACTTTTTACATCTTTGATGTATTCTGAACAAGGTGCTAAAACAAACAGTAGATCAAAAGAATAAAAATCGTAACTATTAGATCAAATGTAATTTTATAATTATTATTATTTCTTTCTAGTAGGGCATTCAATTTATTGATNTAAAACAAACAGTAGATCAAAAGAATAAAAATCGTAACTATTAGATCAAATGTAATTTTATAATTATTATTATTATTTCTTTCTAGTAGGGCATTCAATTTATTGATTTTTTTTTTGTTTTAAATATTTTCTGCATCTGTGTTTCAATAAACTCTTTTTTCTCTCATCGTTTTTTTTTTCCAAATTATTTAGATTTTTTTTTTTTGATTTTTCTTTCCATCTTTTTTAGACTTTTTTTCTTTCCACTGTTTTTTTTTTGTCAATTTTTTCTCGCCCGTTGAAAATTCCTGTAGTACGATATAAATCATTAAAAATAAGTTAATATCACAGCCATCGTAAGACACAGGGAAGGGTTTCAGTCAGGAGTGACTAGTTTTCTCAGTCAATACAACACAATTTTCATCTATTCACGAATGTATAGATGAGATTAATTTAAGTAAAATGGAATCCATGAACGGAAAGCTTGAAGTTTTCAATTAAAGTTATTTTACCTCCACGTTTTTGTGATTCCATCCTGCTTTTAGTATGGAGAATAAAATGAACCGCGTCCTCGGTAACCTCGGCTGTCAGAAAAACATTAAAATAAACTATGATATCGATTTTTCATTCTTTAATGCTCTAAACTCACCGTGGAAATCGAGGGTATGCACCACGGAAATTCCCTCTTCCTCTATAGGGAGGACGAAATCCACTACCACTTCCACGTCCACCTCGTGGACGTCTCATAGATAGTCCTGGTCTATTCGTACGTTTCGGCATTACCTAAAATCATGATAAGAGTATTGTAATGAGAAAATTCAAAAGTATAATCAACAGGTTATACCTTTAGTAGCCGTCCACGGAAAAGTGACTCATCAAATGCAAGTGCAGCATTAACAGATTCCCTATCAAGGAATTCTATGTATGCAAATCCTTTGGGATGACCGTCAAATTTGTTACAAAGAATAGTGACCCGATTCATTGCTCCTGAACCGTTGAAGTGGTCTTCTAGCTCTTCGGCAGTAGCTGCATAGTCAACCTAAAGAAAAAGCACAATAAGCCATGAAATGAAATGAGTAGATGAGAAATTCACATAAATATACTTACATTTCCCACGTAAACCGATCGGGAATCAATTTCCATCTTTTCTTCAATGGATAGATATGGTTCTGCATTCATCAAAACAACAGCACGTGTACGTGTACGTACATACTCTCCAAACTTCAACCATTGCAATTAAAATCTTACCCATAACAGCAGCAGCTCCAAATCCTACGTTCATTTGTTGCTCAGCTTCAGACTGAAGTTGTTTTAATTTTTCAGCTTCTTCTTCCATTTCACGTACTCGTGCTTTTATATTTTGCAGCTCCTGGTCCTAAAAACAATAAATAGAAGGATTTTTATTTGATAGAAGTAAGATTGAGATGATAAAATTCATTCAGAACTCACATCTTCCACTACAGCAACATTTTCAGCGATTCCGTCACCATGTTCTTCTGCACTGTCAGCGTCTAATCGAAGTTCCTCTCCGTCATCTCCATCATATACGATATCAGAATTTCCGTCATAGTTCAAACTGTTGTCTAAATCACTATCCATGATTCGTTGTAATACCTTCAAACTGGCAGTCTGATGTGAATCGTGAAGCCAGTAGTAGTTTATCACTGGACCTTCCAAAATCTGGTACTCCTTTTTGGTTAATTTTAACCTGTAAAAGAGAAAAATTGAATGAAAAAATTCGTAATTTGATGCGATGATATAGCCAAATAAAATCAGCTGATGCTGATAGTGAGGACTTACACAACAAACAAGCAGACCTTCGTTGAAGGCGGCGGCGCGGCGTCGAATAAATTACAAAAACAGACNAGGACTTACACAACAAACAAGCAGACCTTCGTTGAAGGCGGCGGCGCGGCGTCGAATAAATTACAAAAACAGACCAAAGATGAAAATGTCCAATTTAAGGAAAAGTCCAATTTATGAAATTTTAAGATCAACAGTGATGGGCAACCCACTTTACAGACTGATTTTTTACTCATCACGATTTTGGTTGGATGGGACGGGTCGGGTCGATTTAAAAATATGTACCAACGCTATGACTCATCCTTTAAAGTACTTCATCCAACGACTACAATATGAGGATCCAAACACCGTATGTGTTTATCTCTAGTGTCCGTAGAGCCGGAGAAGGTATAAAGGATGTATTTACTAATCACATTTTCTATTTTGTATACTGTAGCTCAAGAAATGTATGAGAGAAATGAAACCCTACCCTATGAGAAGCGTTTTGATAAGGGCCAAAATAAAAGTAAATTAATCTTTGGTGCATTATACAATACCCTGTTGCATTATACANGTTTTGATAAGGGCCAAAATAAAAGTAAATTAATCTTTGGTGCATTATACAATACCCTGTTGCATTATACAAATAATTCCTATTTATTTCTAAAAAAATTTTTTTAATTTTTTCGTATATTTACTTATCGTCACCGACCATGAGATTTCCAGANCTATTTATTTCTAAAAAAATTTTTTTAATTTTTTCGTATATTTACTTATCGTCACCGACCATGAGATTTCCAGACATTTTATCAGTTGTGTTTGATTCTAGTCTTAGGTTAACATAACCAAAAGTAAAATGTATTCATAGTAAAGAAACTCAAAAATCCGAAAATTCTTGTAGAAATTTTTACTACGCATTATATAGCATGTTTCATTCAGTTATCAACTTTGTTTATCTATCCCAAACATTTAAGTGGTATTATAAAAATCAAATTTTTACTAATTTAACCAATCTAGTAGCTTAAACAAGCAATACCTTTAAGTTTAGCTCAAAATTATCAAACGTAAAGACTTTACGTGTCAGGTAAACTTTTGAATACTTTTGAAAACACGATACGAGACGGATAGACGGAACGGGTACCAAAACTTGCCCAACACTGCAAATCAATTCAATTTCCGGATGTTGAACGATGAGTAGGCATGCGTCAGTCAACCAATGAAAAGAAAAGGACAAAAGAAGTGAAGACGGTAAATCTGAAATTCATGTATTCCCGCTATGATCTTTTNACCAATGAAAAGAAAAGGACAAAAGAAGTGAAGACGGTAAATCTGAAATTCATGTATTCCCGCTATGATCTTTAGACAAACTTGTTATGAAAGTTTTGATAAAACTTACTCCTATGCTCCACCAATTAATTTTGTGACGTTGCACTATTTTCTTTCCAAGCATTCATTAAATTGTATAAATCAAGTGACCGTGAGCATAAGTTTGACAATGGTGATGACGATTGTAATAATAATTNACCAATGAAAAGAAAAGGACAAAAGAAGTGAAGACGGTAAATCTGAAATTCATGTATTCCCGCTATGATCTTTTGACAAACTTGTTATGAAAGTTTTGATAAAACTTACTCCTGTGCTCCACCAATTAATTTTGTGACGTTGCACTATTTTCTTTCCAAGAANTGATAAAACTTACTCCTGTGCTCCACCAATTAATTTTGTGACGTTGCACTATTTTCTTTCCAAGAATTCATTAAATTGTATAAATCAAGTGACCGTGAGCATAAGTTTGACAATGGTGATGACGATTGTAATAATAATTTTTTTTACATTATACTTATGAATTTAGAATAATTTGCAACTGAATCTCCTCAAGCGGAAGTGTCAAATTTACGAAGATAACCAATCACAAAGAGCAAAACTCAAAATAAACCAATCACTCTCTATCGTCTGATCAATCGAGTGGCCGCCAATTACACATCCCTTTCAAACCTTTTTTTTAATCAAAATGTTATTAGTTTTAATGACAATTTAATTTGAGTAAAAGGGTGCTAAAGGTTCAAAAATAATTTTCTTAATGGGCTTAATTTTGATGAAATCAATACATGTCAAATCTAAGGTTTACTCCTTGGTTGTATCTTTTATCTGCTTAAATTAAACCCTGTTAACTTACGCCCGTTGTACACCTAACTCTAACGTGTCCTTCCTCCGAATAATTATTCTTCTGAGGATGTTTATAATTTCAATTTATACCTAACGTCACTAACTCTATGGTTGCTCGGGTGATTAGTCGAATGATATTTCAGTTAGATAATCAATTTACAGTTGCCGTAACGCCTCACTTCATCCGTCACTTTATCTAACTTGAACAAAGTTGATAGCCAACCAACTTTACGACAGCGCACGGATAATTTAGAGCTCCTCTAAAGAAACCTTTAACAATTAGGTTAGCGTTAAAATAGCNTTTACGACAGCGCACGGATAATTTAGAGCTCCTCTAAAGAAAACTTTAACAATTAGGTTAGCGTTAAAATAGCTCTGCGTTGTGATCAAACAACCTCTAAATGCGCTAAGAGTGACGGTTGACGTTATGGTAACGCGAAGAGTGACGAGAGAGTTAGGATAAAGTTACGTCTACAACGGGCGTTATAATATAAATCTTATTATGTAAAGTACAGTGAACATCTTTTAAACCTCCTATATACAAAATTCTGTTGTCAAGGTAAAAGCAACAAAATTCATCTAAACATACTAAACTGCTGGAAAGAGGAAAAATGAAATTCATTGAACCCATATTATTTTCTTGTTTGAAATTAATTATTTAAATATTTATATTTTGCTCTCTATTTATTACATTTGCTAAGGGAAAATATGTTGGCTGTCCGAATTTTCAAAAAACAATTTAATTTAATCAAAATTCGAATTTTCAAGCGTAAAAGTTTTCAAAAACGTTCATTGTCTATTATTGGCAACAATGTGACATTTCCTAGAAGGATAAGGGTAAATTTTAGACTTGCCCTAGCATTTTTCACACAAATATCCTTCCATATCAATCAATGAATTCATCGTTCAGTATCCAGTAGTGTTCAGTGTTCGGTTCCAATTTTTGTCGTGTTTCTGTGTCTTGTTCATTCGATTGACTGTTAAGTTCACCATCACTGACAGACTGCTTAAAATTGGTAAATTTCTAAACAATTTGTTTACACGTCAAGCATTGCAGATTTAAACAGCAAGAAGAAATAGCGCAACAAATGGTAGTGCGAGAGTAGCGCGGCTCTCCTCGGTTGTGGTTTTAGTTAAAATTAATTGACAAGGTAAATAAAACAAAATATTTGTTTGTTGTTTCACATTTTACAAAATAGTAAAAAGAAGTTTTACTATATAGTAAAAATAGATAGTAATCGTAATATAGATAGTAATAGATATATAAATAGTAAAAAGAAGTTGTAGTTGAAATAATTTTGCTTATTTTTTTTTAGAAACTCAAATGTGAGAGAAGACAAACACCAGATAGAGAAGCTGTAAGCAAAACCAACGATGGCTAACGCAACACAGTTCATCGGAAGCAAAATAAGCTTAATTTCAAAATCTGAGATTCGTTATGAAGGCATTCTATACTCACTGGACGTGGTAGAAGCAACAATTTCATTAGCAAAGGGTGAATTATTTTTACCAACTAGATTATTATTTTAATACCATCAAATGATACGATTTCAATTCACTGTAAAAATTATTTTGTAGTAAAATCCTTTGGCACTGAAGACCGGCCAACGGAGCGTCCAGTTCCACCGAAAGATGAGATCTATGAGTTTATTATCTTTCGAGGATCGGATATCAAAGGTATTGACGTTGTTGAACCACCAAAACCAACGCAGAGTATGTCTGACGGAGTACATAATGATCCTGCCATTGTTGAAGTGTCACATTATGTAAATCACTAATAAGCATAATCTCATCTGTTACGATTATTTTTAAAATCAGTTATGATTTAAATTGATTGGATTACTATAAATTTAGCATTCTGCACCTTCCTCAAGAACTCATAATTCAAGTACTGTGCAACCACCCATACAATCCCCTGGATATGCAGTGAACAGTATGACATATGGAGCAAATGCATTTGGAGGGCCAGGTCCATCTTCTTCGATCGCTAGTGCTCCGCCACCGAAGCCAGCGACAACTCACAGTGGCGGTGTAATGAGTTCTGCACTCGTCGATGACTCGTCTAGCAATTCCGCACTTCTGGAAACATCCAATATTGTGAACGAGACCAGTAAATACTCTATAAAAAATTAAGTCTGCCACTAGATCTAGCTAACAGAATAATTAACTTCAAGGTGGTTCGAATGTATCTACGCCTGCCTTTGATGGACCAAGTCAAAAGTCACAACTTTCAAAAAGTCAAACCCATTACCAACAGCCACATTCGAGCAGGGGTGAACGACAAGGAGGCCGTGGTGAGCGGCATGGAGGCCGTGGTGACATGCATGGAGGCCGTGGTGATTTACATGGAGGCCGTGGTGACGTGCATGGAGGCCGTGGTGATTTACATGGAGGCCGTGCTGACATGCATGTGAGCCGTGGTGACATGCATGGGAGCCGGGGTGACTTGCATGGAAGTCGGGGTGAGCAGCATGAGAGCCGTGGTGAGCAGCATGGGAACCGTGGTGAGCAGCATGGGAACCGTAGTGAGCAGCATGGGAACCGTGGTGAGCAGCATGGGAGCCGTAGTGAGTACTATGGAAGCCATGGTGAACATCATGGGAACCGTAGTGAGCAACATGGGAGCCGTGGTGAGCGAGGAATTCGGAATTACAATAACCAACGAGGTGGGACAGGTCGAGATGAGATATCTCCTCGAGGTGGACGTGGTCGTGGTGGAATGAATGGGGGAGGGCGCGGACGGCCTCACGAACAAGGCTTCCATCAAAATAAACAAGAAAGTACGGATTACCAACCACGACAACAAGGTCAAGGATACCAGCCACGTGGTAGAGGAGCAGGTGCTGTTGTTGGGAACTATAATAATACTTCCCGTGGCGGCGGAGGGTTTCGTGGTTCCGACGGTTTTCGTCGTGGAGGTGGATACCGAACTCAAGGAATCCTCAGGGCTCCACAATCGGCCAAAGTGACGTTCGATAATGATTTTGATTTTGAGAAAGCAAATGAGGAGTTGCAGACAGCTATCAAGGATTTGAAATTGACAGAGAAGGCTAATGAAATAGCTGCAGCGAATGCTGAAGTTGGACATAACGTCCTTCATCATGAAGCTGAGGAGCAGGAAAATAAGGAACCTGCCTCTTGTTACAAAAAAGACGATTTCTTCGATAGTATTAGCTGTGAGGCTTTGGAGAGAGGAAAAGGGTACGTGAATTTAGACATTCCGAATTACACATACTTTTCTCCACATTCTTAAGAACTTTGCACGACGAAGATTCGTCAGATCGTGATTTGTCGGAAATGCCTAAAACAATCTATTTCCTTAAAATTCTCATTGAAATATGAATTAGGCTAACATATCTTTGGGGTTAAAAACTACAGAAATCGGTATTCACCCGGTTTGTAAAAATAGGGATTTGATAAATTTTTGATAACCTTTTTATAAAAAATTTTTCTCAATTAAATAGGTATGTACTCTGTAGCTTATCACTTTTTCTGATTTACCATTCGCTAGCGTAATGTAGAAAGAAATGAACTTGGGACCTGCAACAGACAGACTATATTTTTGTGGAAAGTTTTTGGCGCATAGGTAAACCTATTAAATTTAATTTTTTCTTATATTACTAACACTGGACGAATCAGCGATCGATGCCTTTAATTCAACCAACGTTGAATTTAAACTCTTTATATCTGTATCCACATAGAAAGTCAATAATTATATATTAAAAATTTCTAGGCAAGGAAATCGTCCAGATTGGAGAGCTGAAAGGAAGTTGAATGCAGAGACTTTTGGGTTGAGCGGACAGAGACGTGGTGGCGGTGGATATTATCGAGGTGGAGGAAGAGGATATTACAACAATAGAGGAGGTGGTGGTTACAACGGTGGTTACAGCGGTGGCGGCCATAGGGGTTACAATAATTCCCGTGGAGGGTACTCTGGTTATAACAATAGGTACAACGGTGGCTCAGGCGGAAGAGGTCGTGGTGGTGGATCGCCATCAACTACACATCCTGGAGGTTCAGGCTCATTCTAAACATACAACTGACAAGATAAGTTCAAGAAAATTAACAAATGGGACTTTTAGGTACTGTTGAGCTTGAAGAATTAACGGTATCAATCAGATTGAAGAATTAACGGTAAAGTTCCAGAAGAGTTTCCTTTCCTAAAGTTGTGCTTAGAATGGGGATCTGACTTGTTCTTTGATTAGGAATTATTTATGCTTCTTTTAAACATTTTTAATCAGGCCTTTTGCCTGTATGTTTGCCGATACGAATTGAGTTTATTTATCAAGCATCTGGGAATTACTTATCATCGCGAAATTTTTTTGTTGTACCTATTAGTTTGACCATTTTGACTGTGTAATAAAGTTAATCTAAACTTTAATAAACAGCTGCATTATTGAGTGGTATTGGGTATGTTTTCTTTTCAATTATTATTGGTGTTTATTCTTCCAACCAATTTAGTATTTCTTAAATGATTGATTTCTCCAGCTTTTCATTATCAAACACACAAAACTGTTGAATGTTTTCCGACTTACTAATCGACTCCACCTTATCATTCTCGTAAAGTCAAAATCAACCTTTATGTTTAGCAGCACAACTTTGACTTTTGGAAACGTAAATATTAAATTGGAGCAAACCTCACTGTACTTTTACTTTCACATGTCAATGTCAGTTCCTAATCCACTTCATTATCTTCCTCGGCTGAATCTTCCACATCCAGGTCGTCAACGTCAAAGAGATTTTCATCGATAGGTACAGATGTCGCACGAGCACCACCAGATACCTTGAGTCTTTGGAATCTCTCTTCAGGTGCCTGTGTTCCTGTACCATCCACTTCTCCAGCGTCGGCTTCCCAACCATCGAAAGCAATTTCTTTATACTATAGGAGTTCAAATTTGACATATTTAGCAAAAATCTCAACTGAATAAAAACTGATCGCATACTTCTGTTGCATCTCGTTCGTCGTCATCCATAGGCAAGTTTCCAGTATCAAAGGTATCGTCACCATCTTCGAGTTGATCACTTTCAGTAGCCATGTCTGGGTTAAATGTGAACATTTCACGACCAGACAACTGTAATAGTAATTCGACAATCATTATGATGATCTGAGAATGACAATATTTATGCTACAAGTACATACTCCAACTTGACGTCCAGCCTTGAAGTCAGCTCTCTTCTTTTCCTCGTCTTTCAGAAGAGTTTGCTTCCTCTCGGTAATTTTACGTTTCTTCCAAGCAATAAAAGAAACTAATGTTACCCTTGTTAGATTAGAACCTAAGGCATTTCGTTCAGTTTCAATCAAATCCTCTAACGAGATTTCTTCTTTCTTTTCTTTTACTTTATCCTGAAAGATTATAACAAGTTATTGTTAGTGAATGCAGATTAATACAACCTGCTGTTTAGCAGCGCCCAAAATAGTACAAACCTTCTTGAGAACAAATCCAGAAGGTAGTGCGTGACGATAATGACAATCCGCGCCACTCGGACATTCCCAGAACCAGCCATATTTGGATTTTTCCACAGCATCCAAAAAAAATCTGCATATCTATAGTCATTCATAAACAATACGCACTCTGTCAGTATTTGTGAAGCTATTAATTCCTGCAGAAATTATTCGAAACTCAAGCCTCACAATGTCAGTTTTTGGTTTACTTCGCTCCGCCTCTCCATGTTTCTGCTCAACCACTTCCTGCAGTTTGGCTTCGTCCCATTGGTCCATTGTGTCTTGTTCTGCATTATCTCTTTCGTCACAGTAGAGCGATCGTTTCTCAGCCTTCTTCTCAATAGTTAAATCATGGGAGAATTTACATTTGTCGCCCTTTGTACATTGACCTTGTTTGAAAAACGCACATAGTACGGATTTCGGGTCAACACCTGAGAAATAAATGTAGAGAATATTATATAAGGAAATTACAAATCAAAATTTTGTTTGAGAAGTTAAAATTTCGAAATACCCTTGTCTACTTTTTGTGCTGGAGTAACGGGTTTAAAAATTGCGTTGAATGATAAAGGATCCTCTTCTCCGTCTTTCTTTTTCTCTTGTTGCTTTGCTAAGTCAAGTTTACGATTACTTGCATTTCCTCCAAACTTTACTTGCTTCTCAACTTGCTGAATAAACTTTTGTTGTTTTGCACCTTTTTTATTTTTTAATCCAAATGTTTTATCCTGTTACAAAATAAACATTAGTGTTAATAGCCAAGTTTGAGGGTTAAGAGTTTCGTAAAAATAAAATCTAAGGTATTACCTCTATAACTTTATCCTGTTTCTTGGTTTCTGCCTTTTTACTCGGTTTGGATGCTGGCTTCGGTGGCATTCTTTTGCTTTCTGAATAACAATAAGAAATCCTTAAGTCAAATAACACAATAATTATTTATAACTCAACTAAAATAGTAATTTATTAGCTGATTATTAGTTCAAAATATAAAATATGANTAACAATAAGAAATCCTTAAGTCAAATAACACAATAATTATTTATAACTCAACTAAAATAGTAATTTATTAGCTCAAAATATAAAATATTAGATTGTTTTCGGCTAACCTCTCTGGGCTCCAATTACCTCTTATCCTTGAGTTTCTTTAGATTATTATCTGAAACTNTCAAAATATAAAATATGAGATTGTTTTCGGCTAACCTCTCTGGGCTCCAATTACCTCTTATCCTTGAGTTTCTTTAGATTATTATCTGAAACTAATAAAGATTTCTTGAGATTACTCTATGACTCCAGTGTCCAAAACTTGTTTTGAAGTTTCTTAAATTTTTATAAGTACTCAACACGGTCAGCAACAGCGGATACAAGCAAGATGTTTGACCAGTTAAAAAAAAATCAAGTCCAAGTGTCCAGCTGCAGACTGGCTGATTTGTTTTTTAGTAAATTAGTAATTTGAAAATTTGAATAATTCAGCACTAACTNAATTACCTCTTATCCTTGAGTTTCTTTAGATTATTATCTGAAACTAATAAAGATTTCTTGAGATTACTCTATGACTCCAGTGTCCAAAACTTGTTTTGAAGTTTCTTAAATTTTTATAAGTACTCAACAAGGTCAGCAACAGCGGATACAAGCAAGATGTTTGACCAGTTAAAAAAAAAATCAAGTCCAAGTGTCCAGCTGCAGACTGGCTGATTTGTTTTTTAGTAAATTAGTATTTGAAAATTTGAATAATTCAGCACTAACTACCATCACCATGTGACGTGACTGACTGCCAAGGAATGAATGAATGGCAATAAAAGACAGGACATCTTCTAAAAAGCAAATACACCGCCCTTAGAGATGGGCATTCACTTCCGACACAAATAATTACGATAAGAATTGAGAAATAATTTTTCATTTAAAATTCCATGTAAAAATACCTATTTTACTGCGACTTTCAATAAAAATGTCTCAATGAAATTTGAAAATTCAAATTCTCCCACTCTTATTTGAATTCTCAAATTTTATTTAAATTTGATTGGCTGGATTTAAATTTTGTGTTGCGACCTTCATGATTTGCCACGTTTGAACCAAAAATTCTTCCAATAATAAATACAAAAAGCAGAATAAAAATATTATTTTTTAATTTAAAATAATCACCTGTAAAATAAAATATTTTTATTTTCTATATAATTTATTCTACAGTGTTATTTATATTTTATATAATGATAATCGAGATCTTCATAANTATTTTTATTTTCTATATAATTTATTCTACAGTGTTATTTATATTTTATATAATGATAATCGAGATCTTCATAAAGAGAGTGATGCTGAGTTTTTCACTTCTGCTTAGCATTACCATACTTACCTTCACCCTTCTTGTGAAAATTTCTATGCCAATATATAAATAATTCTCTCTATTAAAAAATCAAATCACTGTTGTGTTCAAAAAATCAATTAATGAATAAAATATACACTGGAGTTCAGAATTTACTACGCATGGTGAAAGTTTTCTAACCATAAACACACAGTTTTATAAAAAAAATTTAGAGTTGTGCACCGAATGGCAGAAGTATTTGTAAAGAAAACTAACCTAACCGAAACCTTATTTGATTCTCCTAGTTTTACATCAATTTAATTCTTAATAAAGAAAATACGTGTATAAAGAAAATACTAAACCAAGTTTGAGCCTTTTTTTTGTTATAAAACTTCACTGTTTAATGAAAATTTAGGGTTTTAATTACCCATAGTGGGGCAAACCTCTTCTGTTTTTTTTTTTTGAAAATTTTACCTTGTCCCCACCCATAAGTGCAATGTAAATTGACCTGACGTTTGACCTGACTTTTGATCTGAATGGGTCACCACAGACAAAATTGTTATTTGGAAAAGTTGTTCAAATTTTCATNGCAGGAAATGCACAAGAGTCATGACTCTGCTACTGATGAGTTGACTCTGAGAGTCATGACTCTGACTCTAAAACAGTGAGTGAGTCAGAGTCATATAATGACTGTGACTCCCAAATAATTCATAGAGTCAGAGTCATGAGAGTCAGAGTCAGAGTCAGAGTCAGAGTCATGACTCAGGAGTCAGAGTCACTTTACACACTAGCCCTCGGAAACCATTGTGGAGAGGAAAAGACCAGTTCGCTTAGATTATTCAGTAAGCTAAGCTTCGCATGGGCGGTAGACAGAAACATTTGTCGAACGGTATTCATTACTATTCAAAAGGGTTGTGAATTATTCCTAGTTAAGCATGGAGCCAGAAGGGCATCCAACAATCCATGAGCCATGGGAAGAGTAAACAAGCACATTTATGTATTGTTTATTGTTTTGATTCTGGTATGGATGATATGGTGAGTAACACTCCAAACCTTATAATCGAACTGCTCTGTTCCTCGCCACAATTGTTTTCAAGGGCTAGCTTTGTCGCGTATTTTTGTGGTAGGGTCGTGTATTTTTGTGGTCAGTGCTGGGGTTCAGAATCGGGTATTTTTACTCTGCTGCAGTTACATCAGTTAAATAAGTTTAGGCGCGCAAATCTCTGGAGGGAAATTGAGCAGAGGAATGAGATCGAGGGTTCTCTTCCCTCTCATTTTTTCTGCATGCCTTTTTTAGTTAAGACTTTCACCATGCGTAGTAAATTCTGATTTCCAGTGTATATGTATAAGGGTTCACCAGAATTAAGTACCATATGGCGAAAGCACAAGGGTTAAAGCATATGCCAAAAAAATGTGGTGTTCNGCAGAGGAATGAGATCGAGGGTTCTCTTCCCTCTCATTTTTTCTGCATGCCTTTTTTAGTTAAGACTTTCACCTTGCGTAGTAAATTCTGATTTCTAGTGTACAACACTACCGTGAGAAAACACTATTATTTGTCTTCTCCTCACCCAACTGGTGATCCATTATTTTATTGAATTTCACCAAAATTGATATAACTTGGGAATTACTAAAATGAGTTAAAAGATGATCCTCCTTTTAAATAATAGATAGTATACCCAATAATCAATAGGTAATTATTTTAATTATTTATATGGTAAGATTTTCATTATAAAATTAATTTTTTTATAAAAATAATATATGCTGTGATAATGATTAAATCCTCTTGCTAATTAGCATTAGCAATATTAAAATATTTGTCAGTTGGCAGAAAATATAATGCCAAACTATGCAGCAACGTTGATTTGTCGGACAGGTTGGTCACATGAGTAGAATTCAGTAAAGTTTGGAATAGAAATTTTTGTGGTTGGACATTGGAACTAAGGCCGTATTACACTAGAAACATTCTTATGATGATGGAATGAATGATTGTTGACCAAGGACATTGTTGATGACTTTTATTCAGTGTGTTCATTTGAAAACCTCACGCTCAGATAAAATTATGTTAATAAAAACTGGCTTCTATTGGTAGAATTATGAGGGGTTTTTGACTTTTATTGAATGCTTTAGCTAATTGCTTTTCCTAGTTAATTACTTATCGTGTAATTCCTTCAAAATGTATGTTGTTTTAGTAAATATTACAAAATAATAAACTTAGATTAGAGAAGTTTTCAAATGGGCTCATTGTACAGTCTGTCTTTTAAGTATTCAATCGATGTTCCATTGAATTCAAATTCAGCAAATCAGACCTCAAACTACCCTAATTCCCGGTCTATTATCCGCAGACTTTTAGCGCCAAAAATGTTTATTGTACAATCCATTCTCGTTGATAATCCGCATTTTTTTTTNATTATCCGCAGACTTTTAGCGCCAAAAATGTTTATTGTACAATCCATTCTCGTTGATAATCCGCATTTTTTTTTATTGTTTTATTTTGATGTCTTGATTCCCTCGCTGGAACTATTTACTTAGGTTTACATAAATTAATTNTTTTTTTTATTGTTTTATTTTGATGTCTTGATTCCCTCGCTGGAACTATTTACTTAGGTTTACATAAATTAATTTTTAATTGTTTTCAATTAACTTAGGGCACATTTACACAAAAAGTTAAGAAAGCTGTCCTACGGTTCTATGAAAATACTGCACAGGATATTACGGCGCGGAAAATAAAGTGTGGAAATAACGGTGTTAAAAATACGGCACCAAAATTACGGCGCCNATTACGGCGCGGAAAATAAAGTGTGGAAATAACGGTGTTAAAAATACGGCACCAAAATTACGGCGCCTGGAAAATATGGCACATGGAAAATACGGCGCATGAAGTATGGATCATACAGATCTCGACCTAATACGAAAAATACAAAATCAGTATTGATATGTTATTGCATTCCTCACTATGTCACGAGGATTATGGAGTCCGGGGTCCTTCGGACCTGGTCCGCAGGGGGAAGATATATATTCGTTGCTTGCGCAATCANCTGGAAAATATGGCACATGGAAAATACGGCGCATGAAGTATGGATCATACAGATCTCGACCTAATACGAAAAACACAAAATCAGTATTGATATGTTATTGCATTCCTCACTAACTATGTCAGGAGGATTATGGAGTCCGGGGTCCTTCGGACCTGGTCCGCAGGGGGAAGATATATATTCGTTGCTTGCGCAATCANGAGGATTATGGAGTCCGGGGTCCTTCGGACCTGGTCCGCAGGGGGAAGATATATATTCGTTGCTTGCGCAATCACAAAAACATTATGCTAAAACGTTTTTGTTACGTTTTTGAATGGTATATATGTAACATATAACATCAACTCATCCGGTAAATAGGCAAAGGAAAAGCCCTCAACCTTTTGACATTTCAAAAGTTCGTAACTTTTTTTCTATACATTTCCGGTGAAATATTTTTGCATATTTGTGATCAGCGACCTCATATTTGTTTTCTAAACGCTGTATTTTCCAGGTGCCATATTTTATGTGTGCCGTATTTTCGGCGCCATATCTTCGGTACGTTATTTTCGGTGCCGTATTTTCTGCACCGTATCTTTGTGGAACGCTGTCCAACAACACACTTCAGTTACAGTTATTTCTGGGGGTCTAACCAAAGTTTTACAGCACTTGGACATTACCGTAAATAAAGTTTTCAAACAGAAATTAAGAGTCATGGGTCGATTAGATTATGAATGAGGGTCATGCAGAATTTACTAAAGGCGGAAATAGAAAGCGAGCTTCTCTTACTACGGTTTGTGAATGGATTAAGACAGCTTGGCAGCCAATTATACCACATCATATCAAAAATGGTTTTGAAAAAACTGGGATACATTCCTACAAAAACGAAAATGAACTTCTCAATGAAAGCAATTTGAACACTTCACCTGTCTAAGAGTCTGAAATTTCAAACTCGGAAGCAATGGAGATTAATCATGAAGAAGTTTCAATCAATCAAATGGAAGTCGACTCCGATTTGAAAAATGAGCTAATCAATGATGAATTTGACTGAAGGGATGACTAAATTAGCCAAAACTAATGTTTGCATTTAAATATTTTTTCAATTATTTTCAATAAAATGTAGATAATCCGCTTTCGTTTATAATCTGCACCTCCATTTTTGTCAGAGTAAGAGTCAAAATCATTAGATAATCCGCGGATTATACAACGGGAATTAGGATAACCATAAACACTTAAGCAAGATTACTAGATTTACTGGGAAGCACGTCGATAAACTTATTAATTATCTAGATTCTAAGAAATACTAGATATCTAGCCGAATCTAGATAGCCAAGTTATTCGACGTGTTACCTTGTAATAAGTCAACTTGACTTTCGCAATAATATTAGTTATCGCTTTGAAAACAAACTACTTTATCATTATTCATCTAAATTTGGTTTGACAGTATGTCAAAAGATTGTCCAATTCTCGTCATAGTTAGTAACGTTCCATAGTAGTAACGCCTGATTTATATATTATTTTTTTAGAATGTCGGCCGGATGAAATGCTATAAATTACTTAAATTTATTCAATTTATCTAAATTAATTGTTTATGTGAAATTTGTACATCCAAAAGTTTAATATCCTAAGATTTGTTGATGACACCGCATGCGCACATTAGCCAGCCAACGATAGGAGAAACGAATAATATAAGAAATCATACATGGTTGGATGACGACGTATTAGTTAGACCTGTATAATACAGCCTTTAGAAAGGGGAGTAGTTAGCCAATCCTCCTCAACTTGAATCGTCATGGTTATGGTGGTTTGGGTTGATGATGGAAGAAAGGGGGAAAATATCATGGGTCGGCAATTCTCACTCACTACCACAAAGTGCCACTCCCATTAATTAATTTCAATTGCAATAAACATTTACTTTTTCTTCAATAACTTTTAAATATTTTCACACTAAGAAAATATAACAAGTGTTCCAATAGAGATATCCCACGAAATTTCAAATTTTGTCGTTTGGATTAGAATAAAATTATAATATTGTTGGTACATTTGAATTTCTAAATTTCATTCAGACTTCTTTAGTGAAAGACCAAGAGTAGAAATTATTTAATAGATTCGTATTTATACATAAATATAATTCCATATACCTACAAGCATAGCGATTGCTAGACTATCAACTACTATTTTCCTGATGCGGAAATTTACTCGCATTAGCGTTGAATCGGTGTCCACTTGAAACTTCAATCAAATGTTTACCACATACAAGCAGAAAAAATAAATTAATATTCCATATATATTAATAAAGTTTTATGTACAATAATTTTCTCTTTGGTGACACCTATAGGTCGAAAGTAAGGTCACCTCCTAAGTACCTGTAGTGGGACCAAGGAGTAAAATTCCTAATTTTCTATGAAATTTTATAATAGTGTTTTCCATATAAAACTGAAATAAAAAATTTTCTGAAAGAAATTAAAAAATTTTAAGAATCGATTCAGGATGCCCTGAAGCGGAAATTTCTATTCGAAGAATGAAAAAAATTATAATAAAAAAAAAATTTAATTTTCAGACTCGCTTCAGGATGTCATGAAACGAAGATTTCTATACAAAAAAACGAGAAAAACATTAACAAAAAAAAATTAAATTTATAGCTTGCCCCCACAATTGGTGATTCAAGTAAAAGTCGTCTAATGGGTTCGTCTAATNAAAAAACATTAACAAAAAAAAAAAATTAAATTTATAGCTTGCCCCCACAATTGGTGATTCAAGTAAAAGTCGTCTAATGGGTTCGTCTAATTTTTCAAAATAAAATATTACAAATTTTACATAATAATAATATTAAATAATAATAATAATAATAATAATAGTAATATTAAAAGTATACATCAAACTTGTCGGGTAGTTAGGCCCTACAGCTATCGGGTAGTTAGGCCCGACAGCTATCGGGTAGTTAGGCCCGACAACTATCGGGTAGTTAGGCCCGACAAACTATGATTATAGGTACTATCTACCCGACAAACTACCTGACAGCTGTCGGGTAGAAAGTTGATTTGTCGGCTGTCGGGTCCATAGGACCTAAATTGTCTGTCGGATGNATTAAATAATAATAATAATAATAATAATAGTAATATTAAAAGTATACATCAAACTTGTCGGGTAGTTAGGCCCTACAGCTATCGGGTAGTTAGGCCCGACAGCTATCGGGTAGTTAGGCCCGACAGCTATCGGGTAGTTAGGCCCGACAAACTATGATTATAGGTACTATCTACCCGACAAACTACCTGACAGCTGTCGGGTAGAAAGTTGATTTGTCGGCTGTCGGGTCCATAGGACCTAAATTGTCTGTCGGATGTATCAACAAAATCTACTTTCTACTCGACAGCTGTCGGGTAGTTAGGCCCGACAATTGTCGGCTGTCGGGTCCNTCTACTTTCTACTCGACAGCTGTCGGGTAGTTAGGCCCGACAATTGTCGGCTGTCGGGTCCATAGTAGTTGCCGTGAGCCGACATTGAAGAAAAAGTGCCGACTATTGGTAACAGAATTATTTCATCTTCTCATCTCTAACTTTTGTTTATCAAATTTCAAATTTAGTGAAGAATTTTTTTACATTTTGATTTTGATTATTTGATTAATTTCGAATTTTGGAAAATTTTCAAAAACTTTCTACTCATCCATCCAGTCAGTCGTTTTGAATTCTACGATTGGAATTTGTTCAAGATGTGATCTATTTGGAAACTTGGAAGGAAGAAAAGAGAAAGACAATTACTATCTAAAATCGATTCAACATTTCAGGGAACTTCGTTATTCTGTTGCAAGCTGCGATAGCTTGTGAGCAGATTTCAGTAAAAGTTTATCAGTTAACCNCAGGGAACTTCGTTATTCTGTTGCAAGCTGCGATAGCTTGTGAGCAGATTTCAGTAAAAGTTTATCAGTTAACTAATTGGAAGATTGCTTAAGTATTTTAAGTAAGTTCATTCGTGATGCTAGTCCAAGAACCTATACAAGTAAGTGCTCAATTTATGTAANCAGGGAACTTCGTTATTCTGTTGCAAGCTGCGATAGCTTGTGAGCAGATTTCAGTAAAAGTTTATCAGTTAACCAATCTTAAGTATTTTAAGTAAGTTCATTCGTGATGCTAGTCCAAGAACCTATACAAGTAAGTGCTCAATTTATGTAAATTAGAATAAGATGGAATTGGTAGCCACCGCTGCCTTACTCCTATCGTAAGAATTTATTCGTTTTAATTCTTTCATTGTTTGATCAAACTTTAGGCTGCCATTTGGCATTGTCTCAATCACTATGCATACAACGATGCAATTTTCCTAGCGGAGAGACTAAATGCAGAAGGTACGTTACTTGTTTTTTTTTTGTAAAATATTGTTAGGATTTAAGCAGGGATTGTCTGTACTAGTGCTGGCAGATATGCTTGTTAGTTGGTATTTCATTAGGTTGTTGTTACTCAAGAAGCTTACAAACTTTATTTGTTCGGTGTGTTAAAATTACGTATCACGATAATGACCATTATGCAAAAGTCATAATCGGAGGAAATTCGTTTCTTCCGATTGGATTAGAAATGGAATTTCAATCAACAACCTAAGAGATGTCGAAATTCCTTACATGCTTTTAGATCAGTTTGTGTCAGTCAATTTACCGTATCAGATGTAACTTATTATAGTACAATTTAGGTTCAAATTTTTGCTTTATTTTTACACTTAAATGCTGAAATTCCACGTCGATCGAATGGAATAATGTTTATTTTTATTTTTATTATTTTAGTGAAATCAGAAGACAGTTTATTCCTACTCGCAACATGTTACTATCGTGCAAACAAGCGGAATCAATGTTATTCTATTTTACAAAGTAAAGAGGAAGCTGATACCCTCAATCCGAGATGTAGATATCTATTAGCTTTGTGCTGCGTTGATATGAACAAGTGAGTTTACAAATTATCTGGTAATTTTTTAATTTGTCTGAGAATGAGACCCAAGTTCTCGGTAAGTCTTAACTACATTTTGTTTCGACCATTAGATTAATATATAGGATTTTCCACGACAAACAAGTTGAAAAAAAAACAGTTCGAAGAAAAAAAAATGCTTTTCAAGAGTTGAAAATGACACAAATGTTTCATTTCATCTTGTTTGCTGATTGTTTTTGATGGATTTTTAACAATTTTATAAAGATTGTCTGAGGCTGAGCAGCTACTGACATTCAATGCCACTGGTAAGAAACTAAAAGGAGATGTGATTGATTCTGTTGTCAGTGGCTTCGGCGACAGTGCGTCGTTCGCTTGCCAACTTCTTGGGAAGATTAATTTACAGGCAGCTCGACCAAAAGAAGCGTACGAAGCGTATCTTCGTAGTCTAAAACTTAACCCATTTCTATGGGAATCGTTCGACAGTATATGCCATACTGGTGAAAATGTTAATCCCGAAGCAGTATTTCAGGTAATTTCTAATATAATTTTGTTGAATTTCGAGAGCATAGTTGATTTTAAGTATTCTTTGAGCAGACAACGCATCTCGACAGTTTCTCTATGTGTCACGGTACCCAGACTGTTGTAACACTAGTAGGAAATGAAAACCAGGAACCAGTTATAATGGGAGTTTGCAATCTCAACTCAATAGATATTCAACCAAAATATGTCAGGTGGTTATTGCTTGTCATTCATATTTTTTATTTATACATTTTTATTGGTCATTGTATCGAATTGTGTAATGAAATTGAAATGTTAACTTACGTTCACAGTACTCCTGTAATGACAAGACAAAACACTAAACCAATCCCAGTTCATAACCCTGAGGAATCAGGTGTGCTCCACCCATCGAATAAGAATAGGCCAATGAAATTTAGAAACCTGTTCACAAGTACGCCAATGGGTATCAATTACAATTCAAGCACGTAAGTTGGTTCAATATAAATTATTTTGTGCTTGATTTTTTCAACTGAACATTTTTATTTTACTAGGTTCGGTTGTATACCACTGGAGAGTTCGTCGGAGTCAACCGGTAGTCTCTCATCCCCGTTTATGATGATATCACCTGCCCCTACTCATGAGGTTTCAGAACCGCGTCCCAAAAAGGTAAGAGCTATCATTTTGTGATTCTTAGCATGAGTGAAAAGTTTTTTTTTTTAATTTCATAGATGAATTGCAATTCTTTCTTGCCATTTTCGTTATGCTTATTAATGTCCAATAGTCTTGCAGGCGGAATGCACAATTATTTAGCTATATTTAATTCGATTAACTAGTTTCTGTGCTTTGCTTGGAGAATTTTCAGGATATTGGCGCATTGGACAATTCTGCGTCACCCATTGCCATTACTTGTGTCTCTGCTTCGATCCCGAGTTCCAGTATCCGTGTTCTCTGCCCTTTCCACGAACTCCACTTTTTTCAAGTAAAATCCGTATAATACTTTGCCTAGCTTCTTAGCTTTCTTGGTTACATCACGCTTGGTGTCTGTTTCCGTTTCACTTTATTTCGTTAGGAAGATTTAATGTAAATAAATTAGAATGTTATTATAAAATAAACAACAGCCATGTTTACGTGTGCCACCCTCGTGGCAGCAGCAGCAGCAGGCGGGTTCCATTCTGACGACACACTCCCCTTCACCCACTCATACACCGCCGCAACAACCGCTCAACCCTCAGACTGCTAATGTTCGTCGAAGTTCGAGACTCTTCTCTAATTCAAATGTCTCGGTCAAGGTAATCGCGTGACCATTTTATATATGTTTTATATTCATATAATAATTTCACATCAACGAATAATCTTGCTACAGGAGAACAGTAAAACACCCGCACGAACTCGAGTCACACCGTCGAAGTCACCGAATCGTAAGAACAAAATGCGAGGGTCCAAGTCAGCTACTGTCACATCAAATAATTCCACGTACCAAGAAAATCAAAAGAATGCGCAGATGATCGAGGGAGAAATCCCAGTTGTGATAGACCATGAGGGGCTTGGGAGTGGAGAATATAGATATGTCACTCCACCCTGTGAAAAATTGATTAGTTTTTCTGGACATGTTGCCAATATCGTTGGAGGTGGGATAGCTGGTACAAACTCGCCGATACTTGCACAAACAGCCCTAAATATTCAAAAACAATCAGCTGGTAACTTATTCGTTGATCAAATGCAAATGCCGTTTATCAACTAAACATGAATTTTTTTTTTCTGGTTTTAGAGGGTTTGATGTCATTACTTCGTCATCTAGGGAAAGCCTATTTACACCTCTGCCGATATGAGTGTAGCGATGCTATTCGCTGTCTCAACGCTCTCAACTCTCAACATCATAACTCAGGTTGGGTTCTTGGAACCAAGGCTAAAGCATTCTTCGAAATGGGAGATTATGACCAAGCTGTAAAGTGAGTGACCCTTATCTCATGATACGATGTTATTTTTCATCAAGAATTATGTCTTTTATCATTTTCCTCTTTCAGGACTTACAAGGCCATGAGAAAAGTTGAGCCTTACAGGGTAGCAGGATTGGAATGGCTGAGTACTACACTCTGGCATCTCCAGTTGGAAATTGAACTGTCTGCTTTAGCCCAAGACCTAATTACAGTTGAGAGACAACATCCAGCCACTTGGATAGCGGCAGGAAACTGCTTCAGTCTCAACAAAGAGCACGAGACAGCAATTAAATTTTTTGAAAGAGCCATACAGGTGATATCAATGAAATCAAGTCTGAATTGAGTGTAGATTTTTTGTTCTTTTATATTTTGGACAGGTTGACAGTAACTGTGCCTATGGGTATACACTCCTTGGGCATGAGTATGTGGCAATCGAAGAACTGGATCGAGCTCTCAAGTGTTTTCGAACTGCGATACGAATCCATCCGAGACACTACAATGCCTGGTATGGCCTCGGTATGATTTACTATAAGCAGGAAAGATATCAACGAGCTGAAAACTATTATAAGAAAGCTCTTGCGATTCATCCAAACAACTCAGTACTTCTATGTCACTTGGGAGTTGTAAGTTTGACTTTGAATTCTTTTGTTCGAACTCGCAAAATATTTTAACTATCTTTAATTCCTATCAGGCGCAACACGCATTGAACAAACCAGAAAAGTCATTGGCCTCATTTGCACGAGGACTTCGAGAGAATCCGTCGGATCCACTCTGTAAATTCCACCGGGCCTCTGTTCTCTTTGCCATGAATCGGCTGGATGAGGCTCTTGCTGAGCTTGAAGAACTCAAACATATAGTTCCGAAAGAATCATTGGTTTACTTCCTAGTTGCGAAGGTAATCAAATAACTAAAAGTCTCAGAATTTTCTAGAAAACTTTTAAAATTTCTCGGAAAATGGTCCATTTTCTTGAAATTTTCTCACATTAAAAAATTGTCCTTGATTCATGAAAAAATTTTCTGTTCCGTTTTCCGCTTTGGATAGGTGGAAAAACATTCGTCATTTCATCAATAACGCTAGTAAATTGATATAACATGTTTGTATTTTTACAGATTTATTCCAAGAAGGGTGAGACGCATCAGGCCCTCCTCCATTTCTCATGGGCGACTGACCTTGACCCGAAAGGCGCCAACAATCAAATTAAAGAGTCCATTGAACCCGTTCTCTCTCGTTCGCTATCCTCTGTAGCTAATTTGTCTGAACTTCGTGACTCAGACACAAATGAAGGGCAGGATTCCGGAAATGAAGCAAGAGGAGACACAATGGAAATCACTAACCAATCTGATGCTTCAGGCCTGGTTTAAAACTGATAGCGTAAGACTAAAATCCTTTATGTTAGGCTTGTATAGGTTCTAGCAACGCAAACGCCTGACAAACCATAGTTTCTAAAAAAAAAAAACTGAAGCGACACTGAAAAAGCAAACGTTAATTGTGTACTACACTATTAAAAATAACTATTATTGCTGTCACATTACAATTTATTATTACTACTATCACCAACTGAAATCTTTCTATTCCTTTGAAATTGGGAGTATCTATACTTGAGTATCGTTTAATAAAATGAACTTCGCAAATAGTCTCAATTGCTGCTGAACTTGAAAAAGCTGAAGTATCGTTTTATTCTCGTTTAATCTAACGCATAATCGACGAATTATTCTNTTCTAGCAACGCAAACGCCTGACAAACCATAGTTTCTAAAAAAAAACAACTGAAGCGACACTGAAAAAGCAAACGTTAATTGTGTACTACACTATTAAAAATAACTATTATTGCTGTCACATTACAATTTATTATTACTACTATCACCAACTGAAATCTTTCTATTCCTTTGAAATTGGGAGTATCTATACTTGANATTACAATTTATTATTACTACTATCACCAACTGAAATCTTTCTATTCCTTTGAAATTGGGAGTATCTATACTTGAGTATCGTTTAATAAAATGAACTTCGCAAATAGTCTCAATTGCTGCTGAACTTGAAAAAGCTGAAGTATCGTTTTATTCTCGTTTAATCTAACGCATAATCGACGAATTATTCTATTATACAGCCACAAGTTGCTACAAGAAATAGTAATTATAAATTATAGGAAAATATTATAATGGAAAAACTTGAGCCGAAATTTGTAAATAAAAAAAACACTCAGACTTATTATGGTAAACTGAAGGAAAAAAAAACGACTCTGGTAAAACTGAGTGATCCATAACGGATTGAAATTAAAAGCTAAACTAAAATAATAGGGCTGCTGAACGAATAAGAATATCGTCTGGTTATAACATTTCAATGTATGAGCCAATCATTTCCAACCACCCTCAGCAGCCTTCTCTTGGAACGGAGTCCAAATGGACGTGAAGAGTGAAGCAAAGTCATTATGGACCTCAGAAGGTTCGAGTCCAAATTCACCCGAATCTCCGCTACATGGAGAATTGAAGAGATCGAGGCTCGGAGTGGGTGGATTGCTCTGTCCTTGGAAATAGTAGGAAGGTGGTGACTGACGACTTTGACGACCGTCCCCAATTACACTCTTTCCTGAGTTGGAACTTCCTAGGAGAGTTATCTGAAGGTCCGGTTCAAATGTCTCTGGTGGGCTGGAAGCTGGGAGAGGAGCAGGTGAGGTATCGAGAGAATTGGAAACCAATTGACTGAAGATACTTTGGAGTGCAACGTTCCGACGACTTGGAGCCGGGTAACTGGATCGTGATGGTTCAGGTGAGTTGAAGCAGGAACTCGGACGAAAAGATTTATATTCTTTTGTGAGCACATTACGCTCCATGAGTTGAGGATTTGAATCTGCTAGAACATCCATACCTTGAAGAAAACGACCAGTTCGAAGTGAGTAGAGACGGGGATCCAAGTCATCAAATGGAGACCTTGAAAAATATATCAAAGTAATATAAGAAACTTTAAATAAGACATGAATGTCTTGTAACAAAGTCTAACTTACAAAAGATGTTCATAAATTTTGGAAATAGGAAGAAATCCTAGGAGTTTCTTCTCTTCTGGTAGTATCACATTAGCAAGGTCTTTTGAAACTTCTGTGAAAGAAGTCTCCTTTGGGACTAAACGGTTTACGAGAAGACATAAATTCCGTACATCCAATTTGGAAGAGAATGCCTCATTTTGTAGAACGATTGGATGAAGACGGAGCCAATCAACGCAGATTTTTACTAAAATCCAGAACAAGTGGCAAAAATTAAATAAACTAAAAAGTTAAAGACTCGAACGCTAATGGGTATTCTAATCTTACGATGTGGAATATAGCGTGCGATGGAGAGCTCTGGAAATTCCAGCAGTCCTGCTACAATTCCATTCATCAATGCAGAGATGATTTCAAGAGATCTATTTTCCTCAGCAGTGATCTCAAGTCCTAGGAGCAATGTTTTATTTGACTGTCGCTTCCAAGCCCAAAACGCAATCACAAGAATTCGAAAGAGATGATGAAATGTGAGAGATTTCCTGATGATAATGTGTGCAAGTGACGCAGCGAAAGTTGCCGAGAAATGTGAGGGTGAGTCCAGATGAAAAATTCCAAGAAGAAATGCATGAACTAACTCCTCTTCTTTGCTTTTTGGAACAACACTGTGAGGAAAATATAGTCAAAGTAAAACCAAAAATTTGTTTGAAAAATTAAAATCTAGTTACTCTTTGACTTTGCTGAATAAATTGTCCAAATTTTCCTGGGCTGGAATGAAAGGATTTGAGCCACTAACGGCTCGAACGTAATAGTAAATGCCCGACAGGAGGCTCTCAATTGATTTGCTGTCAATGTGTAATTGGACAAGACCCATTTGGTTATATGGATGACCATTAGCAGGACTAACGCTGGTCGATTTCTCGTACCTAATACAATGAAATAAATTACTAGTTGTTAAAATCAAACAGGAAATTTAATTTAATATAACCTTCAATCTTACATTTTTAGTGCTTCAACAAAACTTCCACGATAACGAAGCAAATCCCCAACATGAACCATTGAATTTTGAATGATATAGTACACAGCCGATTTAGCTGGAATATACTTCCAACTAGGTTTCGACTTTGGCGTGGTACAATACAGATCACGAACCGAGTTTCTATAAATTAATGACCAATTAACTTCATTACATAACTTAAAAAAATTTAACAAATGTCATCATNGAACCGAGTTTCTATAAATTAATGACCAATTAACTTCATTACATAACTTAAAAAAATTTAACAAATGTCATCATCATGTTAGGCATTACTTGATGAATCCAATGTCAAAATGGATTCCAATGTCTTGGATGAATCCCAAGTAGANAACCGAGTTTCTATAAATTAATGACCAATTAACTTCATTACATAACTTAAAAAAATTTAACAAATGTCATCATGTTAGGCATTACTTGATGAATCCAATGTCAAAATGGATTCCAATGTCTTGGATGAATCCCAAGTAGAAACCAACCCCAGCNTCATCATGTTAGGCATTACTTGATGAATCCAATGTCAAAATGGATTCCAATGTCTTGGATGAATCCCAAGTAGAAACCAACCCCAGCTTCAATCATCCAATGAAACAATGTTTTGTCATTTTTCAAAAAGAATGTGAGCGGAGTCTTGAAACAATCAGTCCACATAAAATTCTCAAGCTGTCGTTGAATCCCACCTTCCAAGTCACTCATGAGCAACTTCTTGTATAATGACTAAAAATATTCCATATAAAAATATTAAATAAAAATTAAATTAAAATTAAATTTCAATAAATAAACTACTCACTTGTAACTCAGTACAGGCAACCAGAACAAGTTCTTTGGTCAATTTTACGGTTGGATTCGCCAACCTTCCACGCACTAGTTCTATTTTTCTGTAAATAAATAATACACATACCTCAGTTAAAAAAAAAAAAAAAAAAATCTAAACCGTATATTTAAATTTTATCTGTACAACTCACTCGCTAATTTGTGATGGAGTCATAGAAGTTGTAGACCCTGATCCTGTCGTTGTAGTTGAAGAAGGCCGAGCTTCAGTTGCAGAACTCATTATTCAAATTCTAATTACTGTCTTGGACAGTCGTCTCTCCTGANAAGAAGGCCGAGCTTCAGTTGCAGAACTCATTATTCAAATTCTAATTACTGTCTTGGACAGTCGTCTCTCCTGAAAGTCGAAGCAGAGATTCTTACGACTGGAGAATCAGACAAGAGTTTAATCAGATCAGAACAGATCAAGCACCAACTCTCCTTTTGAAGGACAAGCGNGACTGGAGAATCAGACAAGAGTTTAATCAGATCAGAACAGATCAAGCACCAACTCTCCTTTTGAAGGACAAGCGTCGTTCTCCTGGTCCGGGCCAAGTTCACTGCTTACGATTTCCTAANCGTTCTCCTGGTCCGGGCCAAGTTCACTGCTTACGATTTCCTAAAAACAAAACAAAACAAACCAAAAAAAGATTTAAGTTAGTACACAAGTTAAATCCCAATCCCATTCATAATTTTAATTTTAATTCAGCCCTTATTACTAAATCTGGTAAGAAGAAATTGTAATCAAGTTTCACCAGTGACAAAAAGGATTAGAATATACACTATTACTGAGAAGTAAATTTCTGTCCCTAACCTAAAGAACATGGAGCCAGTATGCAGTCGCAGTGATTACTATATAAACTAATAATTAAAAATAATTATTATTAAGTACTAAACCAGTTTAGTATAACCTTGTCCTTACTTGTCTATTTGTGGTCGAGATTTCCAAATTGTTTCACCGAGGAGATCGTAGCAACAGTAATAAAGCCAACATTAATAATTTAAAGAAAAAACAAATGAGTAAATGAATTCATGAGTTCTCGTTCTCTACTTCCCGAGAACCTCATTCCTCGTCGGAATCTCGTTTTGAACTGACTGAAACTGAAGGCTGGAAGATTTGTTATCTTTATCTCCGCCTCACTACTCTAATCAATTACAAAAGACACAGAGACAAAAATTATGTCATAATCTTCACTCAATTCTTCATAATTTCCTTTTTTTCGATTATAAATAGTTAAATTTAAATAATAAATTTTGGGTCAGTCACTTTAGGTTACCTTCTTGCCGTCACCGCAGTGCAGAAAGTGTCAGTGTCTAGCAACAACGGGCTCCAGCCAGTTGTTTTTTGAACTCTCCTTTGTTTTTTGTCTTTCATTCATTCGAAATTTGAATTAGGAATTATAATTGGCGCCGTCCCAAGGTTAAGTTGATACAAATTCAATTAACTTCTTTAATTAGTTACCTTACATAATTATTAACGTTATGTTCTGGATTTTGTTAATTTTAAGTATAAATCATAAAAAGAACAAATTACCGTCAATGGCTTTAGGTACTGATAACATTTACTTCAATTTAATACCTAAACTAACCTAATCATTCAATTTATTTAATGTTACAACAATGAGAATCTGAACTGAATGTCCTAAGCAGAGATACACAGTAAATTACTAAATAAAGGTGTTTTACAACACATTCTTAGAAGTTCATTTTTAGCATGCTCCTAATGGGAGGTCGGAGTTAATCTCAAAAAAATTATTAGAAAAATCTACAGTTGTTAGATTATTGGAAAACAATAAATTGACCATTTTTCCAATGAAGCTACGAAAATTCCTTAAATTAGTATTTAAAACTAGATTATCATAGAGCTCAGAAAAATTTTGAAAGAGATTTTTAAACCAATTATTAATAAGAAATTCTAACTAATAGCTTATTACATTGCAAATCTTTTCGTATTCTTATCATTAGAATTGTTCTCACCTCGCGAGTTGCGACTGATTGATTAATTCATAATCTATAATTATGAATTATTATATTAGACTATCTCAAGTCTTCGATTNAAAACAAAACAAAACAAACCAAAAAAAGATTTAAGTTAGTACACAAGTTAAATCCCAATCCCATTCATAATTTAAATTTTAATTCAGCCCTTATTACTAAATCTGGTAAGAAATTGTAATCAAGTTTCACCAGTGACAAAAAGTATTAGAATATACACTAACTGAGAAGTAAATTTCTGTCCCTAACCTAAAGAACATGGAGCCAGTATGCAGTCGCAGTGATTACTATATAAACTAATAATTAAAAATAATTATTATTAAGTACTAAACCAGTTTAGTATAACCTTGTCCTTACTTGTCTATTTGTGGTCGAGATTTCCAAATTGTTTCACCGAGGAGATCGTAGCAACAGTAATAAAGCCAACATTAATAATTTAAAGAAAAAACAAATGAGTAAATGAATTCATGAGTTCTCGTTCTCTACTTCCCGAGAACCTCATTCCTCGTCGGAATCTCGTTTTGAACTGACTGAAACTGAAGGCTGGAAGATTTGTTATCTTTATCTCCGCCTCACTACTCTAATCAATTACAAAAGACACAGAGACAAAAATTATGTCATAATCTTCACTCAATTCTTCATAATTTCCTTTTTTTCGAGTATAAATAGTTAAATTTAAATAATAAATTTAGGGTCAGTCACTTTAGGTTACCTTCTTGCCGTCACCGCAGTGCAGTAAGTGTCAGTGTCCAGCAACAACAACGGGCTCCAGCCAGTTGTTTTTTGAACTCTCCTTTGTTTTTTGTCTTTCATTCATTCGAAATTTGAATTAGGAATTATAATTGGCGCTGTCCCAAGGTTAAGTTGATACAAATTCAATTAACTTCTTTAATTAGTTACCTTACATAATTATTAACGTTATGTTCTGGATTTTGTTAATTTTAAGTATAAATCATAAAAAGAACAAATTACCGTCAATGGCTTTAGGTACTGATAACATTTACTTCAATTCAATACCTAAACTAACCTAATCATTCAATTTATGTAATGTACAACAATGAGAATCTGAACTGAATGTCCTAAGCAGAGATACACAGGAAATTACTAAATAAAGGTTATTTACAACACATTCTTAGAAGTTCATTTTTAGCATGCTCCTAATGGGAGGTCGGAGTTAATCTCAAAAAAATTATTAGAAAAATCTACAGTTAGTTGTTAGATTATTGGAAAACAATAAATTGACCATTTTTCCAATGAAGCTACGAAAATTCCTTAAATTAGTTATTTAAAACTAGATTATCATAGAGCTCAGAAAAATTTTGAAAGAGATTTTTAAACCAATTATTAATAAGAAATTCTAACTAATAGCTTATTACATTGCAAATCTTTTCGTATTCTTATCATTAGAGTTGTTCTCACCTCATGAGTTGCGACTGATTGATTAATTCATAATCTATAATTATGAATTATTATATTAGACTATCTCAAGTCTTCGATTCTCTTATTATTCCGTATTTTCAGTCAAAGTTTTTTGTGTTAGAATTTACTAGATATACCAGTAATTTCAATATACTGATACCTCAAAAACAATTATTTCAAATTAAAGTCAATCAGATTTGAATAAATTTTAAAAATTCAAATTTGAATGGCTAGATTGAGTTTTCTTGGGGATATTCTGATTGAAAGAATTGGTATTTTGATCAAATAAAGAAAGCCAACGATATAACTAAAAGAAGTAAATTTTGAGAGAAAAAATAATAATAAAATTAAATTGTTACTGTTTTAATTTGAGATAGGCTATCCGCGAACTCTCGTGGTCTATAGCTGCTTGTAGATGTTGAGATTATTTGAGCTGATCGTTCCAAGTAAATAGTCATTATTTATTCGGCAAGGGACAAAGTCTAGGATAGGGTCAGAGGAGTTGATAACTTGTTGTGGTGAACTAGTTGATATGTTCCAGATGTTAGCACTACTTCTTTTCCCACCTACTTCCGCTGCAACAAGCACTGTGTCCTTGCTTGGAGAAAATATTGATGCTCTCGTTAGTTTTCCAAGTTGGGTTTCATTCCCCTGAAAAAGAAATCCATTCGTTTTAGTTTGTTTTAATCAAATTGTTATTTGATATAGTCAATTACTTCATAGGTTTGCACAACGTTAGAGGAACAGATATTGGCTTGTTGAACTTCTGAATGATACTGGGTGAGGTCACAGACAAAATGTCGGCTTGGAATAATTTTATCCTTCATTGAGGCTCGGGTTGAGATTAGAGCATGGCGAGATTTTGGTTCAAAGTCTAGGGACTGGAAAGAACCTTCGACAGGCAGTTGGTGATATTTAACTTCTTCATTTCGAATTTCACAGAACCAACAGGAATTGAGCTTTTGAACCAGCAAGCCGCTAAGATTGAAGGAACTAAACAATTTTAGAAAAAAAAATATATATATATATATATTAAACTGTGAATAGTGCTCATTGTAATGTAAATTTTTCATCTATTTTCGTACCTATTGTGATATGAAGGAGTAATAAACTTGATTCTTGCTGTTGGTGTTCTATCGTCGGATGGCATTACCAATGTTCTGAGCACCTCGCCTGGTCGCCGAACATCGTACGCGATGATCTGCCCATTTGCTGTCCCCACATAGAAAACATACTGACCCAATTGGTTCCAAGCACACGACCAAAGAGGAGACTCAGCAGTGAAGCACTGAACAGTTACATTTGTACTACAGTTGGTTAGAATCGCTTTTTTATCCAAACCAACTGAAAGAAGAATGTCTCCCTGGGAGCTAGAAAATTCCAAATCTCGGATCTCTTTTTGATGAAGTGGAGTAATTGCTGTTGCTTTCATGTTCAATAAATTAATTCGTTTGATCCCGTAACATCCCTCTGCAGAATAAATAGTTACTATTAATTTGAATAGAATAAAAGATAATTTTTCAAAATTAGAATAGAGCAGAACTAACGTGGATAGAGAGGTGACTTCACAGTTTGCGACACAGCAAGCATATTGAGCCACTCGTCATAAGCACCGACTCGACATTCACCGTCTATGAATGGAAATGATTTGATAAGATGAAATGGCTTAGTTCCTCCGTTTATGTTTCCAGGAAACGAATTAGTGGTCGACGGTGAGGCTTGGACTGTTGAGTCTCTGTAGACATTCCCCACTCGCTCTTTGAGACAACGATGTTCTTCTGTCAAGTGTTTGTACTTCATATCCGTCTCATTGGCAAATTGACGCAGTCTAGTACATCTAAAGCATACCATGAAAACGCATGATTATCTCAACTTATTCTAAACAACAATTAACGATTAAAAAAGAAGAAAAAAAAAATTTTTTTTTATCTTACTCTAACTCCAATCTTCGCTTCATTTCTTGTTCTTTTCCTAATTCAACCAAAATCCTATCCTTTTCGGCTGTATCTAAAGCTTTGAGATTCTTCACATAGAGTACTCGAACATCTTTCCGATTGGCCTTTGCATTGCATTGAGGACAGCGAGCTTCACTTTTGATCCATTTCTCAATACAGATCTTCCCGTAGGTGTGACCACATTTGAGGCAGCATAATCGATGATCTCCGGAGTTTGTGTACGGCTCATAGCAAATAAGGCAGGTGAAACAGTCATCGTCTTCTGATGATTTGTCAGCAGTAGAATCCAATGCACAAGCTGTCGAATCTAATTTATCAGGTACCGCATCTAACTTATGAGCCATTGCATCTAATAAATTGATAAAAATAGAATCAAGATTTTCAGTATTAAAAAATTCTGAAATTGATTGGTGTTGGCCGATGCAGGAATTTACTCGCTTCAAGTAAAAGATTTTGGGATCACTTGTTTTGAAGTTGCACTTAACAAAATTTATTATCAACAAAAATCGGATAATTATAGATAAAAACCCGAGTTTTATGATTCTTAAGAAAAATGTTAATCACAAACCTCGCCGACTCAGTCTATTGCATCGGCCAATGCAGATTTTATGTGCGTGCGTTGAGGTAAAAGTATAACTAAAACTAACGAAACCTAATTTTGTAAAAATCAAATACCTGCTACTGCAAATGTAGTTCGAGCAAACGAGGCAATCGTACGAACTGGAAGATTTGGAAGTTCTTGCACTATGTGCTGATTACCAGCTGACCAAAATACATCCTGTGAAACCGAATTTTCAAGAACTATTGCATTTCGCCGCTCAAGTCTTCGTCGCTCCCATGAATAATGATTTTCTGCTTCACCCGCTACTTCTTGAGCATCCTGCCTCTCACGTCTTTGTCGCCTCCTCGTGTGATCCCCTGATATTTCTTGAACATCCAAATCGCTCTCGCTCTCATTTGCAGAGCCAATTACACTTTCAGGATCTGAAGATTCATGTGAAGATGGTACAGGCGACCGATTCACTGGGACGTCAGATAGCCTATCTATATCAAACGATTCAAAGGATTCTCCACTAGCACTCGCCTGGTCATATGGCAGATCTAGTTCAAGGTCAATAGTATTTGACTCAATGGATGAGACGGTGGAAGTAATAGTGAAACCACCAGTAGAACTTGGAAATGAACCAAGAGAAAAATCCGCGAAATCGGCTTCCCTATGCCCAGCAGGCCCACTCTGCCAAGATATTGACGACGTGCGTGATGAATTCTCGCCTTCGACAATTTCAATTGGAGGGGCATTGGATTCAATAGACAAGTCCTCAAATATTACAGGACCTGGAGAAGGAAGATGTCGCAACGGAATAGAACAATCAGTGACAACTGATCTGCCTGATCTCAATGTCATATTTGCAGTATGAGTGGCAGTAGTTGGATCCATTCGCATCCTGCGCCTCGGTGGTTCTTCGCTATCACCACTTGCCACTCCATTATTGTGGTATTCATCATTCAACAGAAATATCACATCTTCATCAGAATCTGATTCCAACATTGCGTATCTGTATTCGTATTGAGTTTCGTATAACATCAAGTGATAATAACAAATCATTGACTCAACAACGAATCATTGATTCAACCTAAGTTCTTAGGTTTCACATCATTGATCATGTTCAGTCATTGATTCATTAACAAAATCCCATTGTAAATCAACAACGACATTTTGTCATTATGGAACAATTTTGACCATCTTTTCTTCTTTTCTATTCCTTATTTTGAGTTTTAATAATAATTTAAACTTAACAAGGTAACTAAAAACTCACGTTTTATTAGTTTGATCTGCCAGTAAATTTTCCAGTAATAAAACTTCTTAGCGGAGCGTCGATTCCAACAGTTAGGTCGTGTGAGTACCGGTACTTAATATTTGTTAATATAAGATCACTATGATAAAATAGAAAAACAATAAAAAAATCTTTTGGTTACGTTCTTACTTATATTCAAACAATTAACTAACAATTTACAAATCATTACAAACTTACATAAGATGTCCTCCGTTTCTGCCACAGTTCATCCAATACTGAAAAAAAATTTCGTTCCTAGTCATTTGTTTAAATCAAATCAAAATTTTGAGATTGATTTGGCTTAATTGCTAAAAATTGAATTCTGATTCTGATTAGAGTAGAAGTAGACTTCACAGAATGAATGAGTATCGCCGTGCGTAACCTTTTTGTTACATTTTTCACTTTCAATTATTACACATTCATTCTTGATCCCAATTCATTTCATTACAAGTGTCAATATAACTGACTTCACATCAGTACCAACCACAACAACTAACCCAACCCACTATATTGAAAATTTTTTATAGAAAACCTAAAACACCAAACGAGATTGATATTCAGTCTGAGAAATAATTATTGTATTTATTGAATACTTAAGGAATCGAAAATCAATTATTCATATTTTTATTTCAAAATATTGGTTTATTTGTAGGATACTCCCGTCGTGAATTCAAATAAGTAATACGTCAATCGAACGGAAATCTTTATGTGATTTAATTACTTATCTGAGAGCTTTGTCTTAGCTACCCAGCATTATAAAACTTTTTTTGAAGTTGTGATGCTGGAATTTTCCAGACTGAAGTCAGCCTGAAATAAATACATTTGAATTTTGCTAAAAAAGAAAAAAAAAAGATTTTTTTTTTCACACATACTCATATACTCAACTTACATCAAAAAAAATATAATTCTTTTTTGCGCAAATACCAATAATTTTTGCAAAATTTGACTTGACTGTCAACAATGGATTGCATATTCGTAATCTACCAAAATTTCCGATCGTTCGGCGTAGTCACTTAAATTTGCTAACGAATTCTACAAATGGTCTTTAATTTTTATATTCTTTTTTCAGTTACAAATTCCAGTTCCCTCATGAGAGGTCGTCATGTCAAGCGTCGCAGCAGAAATGTGGCTCAATCGAAAGATAACTCGTCTTGGTATCGAATGAAACTGATATAACAAAAGTCTCTCTAACCCAATTTTCCTGATTAAATTCAGAAAAAAAATAAAAGTGAGAATATGAATGCCAGTGTGGAATGAAGTTTCAAGTAAACTAACGTTATAATTTAAAATCTTGACGGCTCATTTGCTTCCGCTAATGTTAAAAGATCGGCGACTTCATTCCTCCTCTAATTCTAATTCAGACCTCAAACCAACCAAAGAACCAAGAAGTGTACTAACAAATTATTCCAGTGGCTCATACCAGAAGAAACTCTTCTCCTTTTTTCCCCCTGTCATTTCCTTGTAATTGAACCCGAGATAATCAATTGGACTATTTTCGCACAAACCAACATAACAGTCCACCAGACTTNGTGTACTAACATTATTCCAGTGGCTCATACCAGAAGAAACTCTTCTCCTTTTTTCCCCCTGTCATTTCCTTGTAATTGAACCCGAGATAATCAATTGGACTATTTTCGCACAAACCAACATAACAGTCCACCAGACTTCACGTTTTATATACTCAACACGGCTAAAGATTGTGACTCCAAATTTGACCGGGTTATCCCATGAGATAAAAATCACACAAAAACATGAGATAAAATTTACAAATAACCTTTCATTTGATCAATATAATGAACTGTAAGTTTTAATACGATGATCTCCCAACTACATCTAAATTTGGTGTTGCGAAAGAACAAGAAATTATTAGTCTTTGCTCAAATATGAACCGATTTTCAATATCCTTGGCATTTCAGAAATTCAATCAAAACAATCAAAGTGTCATTCTAAGGTTAAGAATTAGATACATTGGTGATACGGTAAACTTCAGTTAAGCCGACATGGGTTACCACGGACCTTCGGTTACCACGAACCAACTGGTCCGGTCCGCGCCCTCAGATAGAAAATTTGTGTATAAATGGAACGGCTAAGTCGAACTCGATTAAGCCAAACCCTCGGCTACCACGAACACCTTTTCGTGGTCTCAGTTCATAAGGCACATGCTTTTTTACCTCGGTTAACACGAACACCAATTAATTGATCAATTTTTAAAAAAACTTCAACTNGGTAAACTTCAGTTAAGCCGACATGGGTTACCACGGACCTTCGGTTACCACGAACCAACTGGTCCGGTCCGCGCCCTCAGATAGAAAATTTGTATATAAATGGAACGGCTAAGCCGAACTCGATTCAGCCAAACCCTCGGCTACCACGAACACCTTTTCGTGGTCCCAGTTCATAAGGCACATGCTTTTTTACCTCGGTTAACACGAACACCAATTAATTGATCAATGTTTAAAAAAACTTCAACTTTTTTCTTAGAAAATTTAATAAATAACTACTTTTGAATAACTTTTCCAACGTTGAAATACGACAGAAAATGAACCAATGATATATTTTAGTCATTTTTTGTCTCCACAACAACTTATTATTATAAAGTAATGATAAATTAAAACTACTGGGTTGTGTTGGTGTGTGGTTGTTGTTGCGATAGGAGTTAGTTAACTTTCTTCATGCTCACTTTATCTTCACTTTCACTTTCTTCCTCTTACTTTTTTACCGTTTAAAATTAACTTCAAAATTAGCCGCGCAAACTACCAAACCCCATGAATTTTGAAATTACCGCTTATATCGAATAACTATTTTAAAGATAACCAAGAAGTCGTCCTAAGACTCTATAAATTAAACTATTATTGATTCTTGAAATTGACCTACTTTCAGCTTGATGCAAACGCAACAATGAATGACGCTTGAAAATTAATCAATTTAAGATTTTAATCATTTGAGAAATTTATTTAAATCATACACCCTATAATATTTGTCAATCTGTCCCTTAGGTTCCTTGGAAAACTCGTTTATTTTAATCGGCTTTTTATAATCTAGAAAATCTGTTATTTTTATGNATTAATTGATTCCTGAAATTGATCTACTTTCAGCTTGATGCAAACGCAACAATGAATGACGCTTGAAAATTAATCAATTTAAGATTTTAATCATTTGAGAAATTTATTTAAATCATACACCCTATAATATTTGTCAATCTGTCCCTTAGGTTCCTTGGAAAACTCGTTTATTTTAATCGGCTTTTTATAATCTAGAAAATCTGTTATTTTTATGTTGTAAGATCAATTGATTTCTAAAATTCCAGATGTTTAATTATCTCTTACCTTACCTAAGAGTTTTTCTTCGTTTTATCCACAGAATTTTTCAGTGTCCCAGGATCCGTGGTTATATTCAGTCAAAATGTCTCCTTGTCGTGCTCCTGTACTTTTCCTTGGATTTTTCCTAACTTCATTATATCTTACATGCAAGTTAATTATTGTTAAATAAAATAAAATTATTTTTCTCGATTGGTATCTACATGACTACTTACGTTATATTATTTTTCAGACGGAGATGCAAGAAGCCATTACAACAATGGCGGAGTAGAGGACACGAATAACCCCAATAACGTCAACGCCCTTAAAGAAGTCTCTTCAACAAGTTATGATGCTGTTAATCGATGGATGATGACAAGGAGGGATTTACTCAATATTACCATCGATACTGACAAAATTGATGAAGAACCACTAACTGCTTCGGATCTTCTCCTCAGAGCGAAGCTCATGGCTTATGTTCAGAAACTTGTAGACAAAGAAGCGAAGAAAAAAGCCAAAGAAGCAAAGAAAACGGAAAAAGCAAAAGCGAAAGCAGCATTGTTGGGTCTTCCTCCAGGATTTTGGTCTCCACCACCCCCTGTCACGGTGTCTCCCCCTTTCCCTATTGAGACTTCGGTTAATCTTACAGGATCGGAGCCACTTCCACCAACTGGATTTTGGTTATACAAGAAAGCAGCTTTCCTTACTAAACTTTTTAGTGCTTTAGCTGACGCAGCAGCTACACTACCAGGTGTGACTACTGAAGCTCCATCAGCCGACGTAGATGGAGCAGATTCAACTACCGTGGACGACGTAGACACTGAGACTGATGACGAGAACACAGATGATGATGGGAATAATTCTATTGTCAATGTAAATGATAAGCGAAGTATCTCAAGCGAAGAAGACGACGAATCCAGCGAGTATGAATACGAAACTTACGAAGAAGCACCAGCAAGCCGAAGTCATTCAAGAAAATGGAAGCATCCTGCTGGTCAGAAGCATAAGCACCACGCAAATGGAAAATCTCAAGGACGTGTAAGTCAATCTAAACAAATATAAAATTCAAAAATTAAAATTATTTAGACTCATTTGACTGTTACTAACTATAATACAATTTTTAATCGACAGAAGCAGACACATCACTAGTATCATGAAGATGACGAATAGACTTTTGCGTTTGTAACATTTTGAATTCAGCAACACTCTTATTATAATCCTCAAATTCAAAATTATTACTTTATAAATGTTTTATTCAATGAAATAAATATTCAACCCTGAAGTCAAATTAATTTCTACGTCTAAATTCTATAATAATGTTGAAGTTGAGAATTCTGGCGAGCAAGTTAAGAATATATTTTTTAAATCAAAAAGAAACTTGTAATCTAAAGCCAGGAAAAGTGTCGCGTCAGGCCGCAATAGCTTCCATATTGAGTTCAGATTGTGTCACACGTTCATTTAGCATACCCAAAAATGGTGCTTCATTTGGCTTCTTTCCTCTATTCTCAATTAAACCATATGCAAAGTGGTTAAGCTGCAAAAAGAAGATGAAACTTATCAAAAGCACTAGTACAAAATTTTCTTGAAGCTTCAGCTTAAGAACAAAAAAAAAATTAATTTGTCATTTACATGGAATCCATTGGGTATGGCGACACCTTGAACTCTGTAAAGTGTCTCCGAGATGTCTTTCCCTTCTTTCAGTGGAAAAAGGCTCGTGATAGTGCATTTCCCTAGAAGATTTGTGTGTGACATCATAGGACCTCGGCTAATATCAACGAAATCTCCAATTCGATACAGGACAATAGAATTGCCAGATGTTGAGTTTTTAGTTATTTGTAGAATTTGATCCTTCTTATATTTATTGTCATCAAAGATCTCCAACGCCAATTCCGTATTCACTTCCAGACGTTCAAATGGTAGTTTGGCATACGCAAGTTTTATCATTTCGGCGCTGAAGACTCTCATTTCGTCCTGTAGTACATAATATAAACCTAGGTTAACTTTTTATTGATGATGGATATGATATGTCATTGAATAATCTTCTTACTGAGTTAGGGGTCCAGTTCTGGAGCTTGAGATCAGCGTCATAAATAAAACTTCCACTTCGAACTGAACGAAATTTTGATTTCAACAAAAGAGTGTAGAAATATTTTCAATTATTCCATAAACTAACCATTTGGTGATGGAGAACTATGTAACTCAATGTAGATATGGTCTCGAAACGCCTTTTCCAGAACTGCACCGAGCATCATACTACAACTCCTCCAGAAAATTTGATTTACCTAAAACACCAATGTCATTTCAATTAAAATTAGAAGTAGTATGTAAGAAAAGTTTTGCCTTAAATGTGAGTGTTCACTTACTCGAAATAAATCTTTATCTCGACTCTTCATGCTCAGTAATTTGAGTTTACAATCACTTTCGAGTGGTTTGTGCATATCCCATATTTCTCCATTCACTTCTGCTACAACAACATTCAGTGCTACAGTGTCGCTTATATCTACAGGAATATAAAATGACAATTATGATCAATTCTCCGCCCTTTTTTACATTTAGTTCTCACGTTTGGTACAATCATAAGGCGTTGAAATAAACTTGTTCATGAGAAACGTTTGAGGTTTAGGTAATCCATCATATTCAACTGTAACTTTCGCAATGCGACCAACATTCCGCAACTGTCTCTCTTTTTCCTTAGTAAAGAGTGTACTTCGTTTGGCTTGAATGACAGGATTATTGATTTCAGGAATAGCAATAAGACCTCCAGGGATTTTCTCTTGAATTAAATTTTCATACAAGTCCTTCCGAATAGATCTCATTTCTTCTTGTGTTGGTCCTTTTACTGAATGAATATTGAACCATCCTAGGCAACATTTCAATCAACACGACTAAAAATTTTGTAGACAATGAAAATAACGTATTTCTATCATAAACATCCACCAAAACTCATATAAGTAACTCTCCCATANCTCATAAACCTCTCCCATACCAGAATACAAAAAAAAAACGTGCTCAAAACTTGCGTGTGTGTAAACATTTTAACACACTTCAATATAAATTATATAAATTAAANAACACGACTAAAAATTTTGTAGACAATGAAAATAACGTATTTCTATCATAAACATCCACCAAAACTCATATAAGTAACTCTCCCATACCAGAATACAAAAAAAAACGTGCTCAAAACTTGCGTGTGTGTAAACATTTTAACACACTTCAATATAAATTATATAAATTAAANAAAAAAAAACGTGCTCAAAACTTGCGTGTGTGTAAACATTTTAACACACTTCAATATAAATTATATAAATTAAATCAAGTAAGGATTGCTCGCATCTGGGGGCCTTCGCCGAGCTCAGCTCCCGCTTGATAGAAGATACGAATCAGTTCAAGGAATTTTGTTAGCAAAAGGATTTGGTCACTAACTTCGCATCTCACAACCAAGAGATTAAAACATTTAACCTTGGTTGCGATGCATTAGTGACTGACTAAATACTTTTACCAAAACTGATTAAATTGAGTTTATCAAGCCCGAGAGGAGCAAGTTAAAGCAGCATGAGCATGAATACGGTCAAAATTGAAATTGATGTTGACGCATCTTTCTAGAACATTTTTTTCGATTGCAATCCAATATGGGAAGAGTCTGCGTTTGGATCTGAATGGATGTTAAAAGTTGGAAGCGATTTTATGATTAGTTGATTTATAGTTGGAGGAAGCNCTGCGTTTGGATCTGAATGGATGTTAAAAGTTGGAAGCGATTTTATGATTAGTTGATTTATAGTTGGAGGAAGCGATTTTATGACTGGTTAATTTATAGCTGAAGCGAACCAATAAATAAATAAACAACTTTACGGAAAGAAGAAAAGACTTACGTTTTTGTTGAGTCAATACAGCTCCCAACTTCGACAAAAATATTCTCCCCATCAGATCATATACAATAAAATTAATTTTACAATAATTAAAAAAAATCAATCAAAATAATCAGAAATCACAACAAATACAAATTATAATTTGAAATTTATGAAATTCAAATAACAAAATATATAGATACCAGTCAAANGATTAATTTTACAATAATTAAAAAAAATCAATCAAAATAATCAGAAATCACAACAAATACAAATTATAATTTGAAATTTATGAAATTCAAATAACAAAATATATAGATACCAGTCAAAATATTCTACTTGTACTCCTGTTTTATGACATAATTCGACCTCAGAAATTTTTAGTAAGCTNTTACGTTTTTGTTGAGTCAATACAGCTCCCAACTTCGACAAAAATATTCTCCCCATCAGATCATATACAATAAAATTAATTTTACAATAATTAAAAAAAATCAATCAAAATAATCAGAAATCACAACAAATAACAATTAATTTGAAATTATGAAATTCAAATAACAAAATATAAAGATACCAGTCAAAATATTCTACTTGTACTCCTGTTTTATGACATAATTCGACCTCAGAAATTTTTAGTAAGCTTTTATTTAAAACCCAAAATTAAAGCATAACAAATAATAATTTTTACCGTTTTTGAAGAGTTGATAAATTTTTTTTGATACAGTTGATATTTTTTTATAAAAAAACATTGAAAAGTAGTGACACCCGTTACAAAAAATCAGGTCACTAGAATCAAAGAGTCAAAAGTTATTAGTTATTTAAATTAGAATTTTTTTTAGCTTAATTCTGTAACCCTCCTATACTTTTCTATAGTGTCTCAGAGTTGAGTTACATAAACTTGAATTTGAATAAATCATATATTTTGACCCTTTTAATTTGGTGACCTGATTTTTTTTTTTAAAACTCCCACTATTTTTCAATTTTTTTTTCATAATAAAATATCAACTGCATAGAAATAAAAATTATCAATCCTCTAAAACATGGGGAGGGGGGGGGGAATTATTACTCGAGGACTTTCTAAAATAAGAGTATCGGCCTAAAGTACCTATCCAATCGAGTAAAAAAATTTTCTGCACTGTACAATTCATTTCTCTGGAACAGAAGACGCAGGTTTTTAGTACTTAGAGATTCAGAATAAGTTAATAAAAAATATTCAGCTNCATTTCTCTGGAACAGAAGACGCAGGTTTTTAGTACTTAGAGATTCAGAATAAGTTAATAAAAAATATTCAGCTGAGAAAAACGAATGAAAAAGCAAAAATTTTCCTAATATTTCTGAAGTGGGGCTATCGTCGGGCAATGAGTCGGGTTAGGAGTCGGTTATTCTTAACATTCTCCAAATGTACGGCTTAGTTTTTTTTTGAATGACAAAATTACCGCGCCGTATTTAAATTCGCGGGATTTTTTAAATGAAAACGATAGGNCATTTCTCTGGAACAGAAGACGCAGGTTTTTAGTACTTAGAGATTCAGAATAAGTTAATAAAAAATATTCAGCAATTTTGTTCTTATTTACTAGGCATTTAGAAAAATGAGAAAAACGAATGAAAAAGCAAAAATTTTCCTAGTATTTCTGAAGTGGGGCTATCGTCGGGCAATGAGTCGGATTAGGAGTCGGTTATTCTTAACATTCTCCAAATGTACGGTTNGAGTCGGGTTAGGAGTCGGTTATTCTTAACATTCTCCAAATGTACGGCTTAGTTTTTTTTTGAATGACAAAATTACCGCGCCGTATTTAAATTCGCGGGATTTTTTAAATGAAAACGATAGGGAAATATGAGACTTAATTAAACTCAAATTTCTTTCCACAACTTTACATTTTACATAACCCTTACATTACCTTACCCTAACCCTACAACCTAACCATTTTACAACCTTGTGTTGGAGAAATTTAAAAATTAGAAAGTAAACGCAATGACCTGAAACTGTTCAAATGACCTAGATTTGGAATTATAAGAACTGGGGAAAAATCTCTGAATGTTTACACATTATCTCTGGGATCAGACTTTTTTATTCTAAACTTTCCTGAAACGTCCTCACCAATAATAAATTATTATTCCAGAAAATTTTTAAGTGAAAGTTCGAAATGATTAAAATTACTAAATTTCTGTTCAGTTTGTTACTTCCGGTAATTTTTATGATATTAGATTTACGAGAAATTCAGTACTGTTGATTACTTCATTCTTCATTAGTAAAAATGAAATAATCCTATTTGTTTTAGGTAACGATTTTCATCGACAGTTTGTGCTTCGCAAAGGTGGTGAAACCAATAACCCCACTCCAGTACTATTACATGAAAAATTATTATAATCCATTCTGGTATGGAGGACCACTGAATGGTAACTAATTGAATAATCTTATAACTGAATTCAACATTTCAAAAATTCAGCAAAAGTTCTCTAATCTTTCACATTTAATATTTAATAGGTGGAGACACATTTGACGGACCATTTGGCGGATTTGCTCCTAACCCGTTTGCTAGACCCACTGCACCACCCAAATCTAAAAATTCAAAACCCACCATGACCAGCGACATTGAAGCAACTGAGAGTTCATTGAAAACTTGAATTTACAGTAAAATATTACTGTAAATTCTGATTAGTTAATGAAGCCGGAGCGCGAATCTTCGCTGGAATTTTTAGGGTTTGAGTCGTTTGGTTTATGGTCTGTAAGATTTTGATATTTTAAACCCTGAGGATATGTGATTATTATTGAACTTTTGAATTATTAACTTAGTTTCGATATCTCTAAAAAATAGTAATGTTCCATAACTTTTAAAATGAATTAAAGAACAATGTAAGATTGTTTAAAAGCGGACGTTGATAAAATAAAATGAAACGGATTCTGCGACTATTCTACACCAAAACCCTCAGTTTCATCAACTGCTAGTTTTAGTTTGCTTCCAAATTTTTCCATAGACTCATATTTGGGTACATCCAAACGATTGAAACAAGTATGGGCTTTTGGCAAGGCATCTGTACTCAGGGTATCAACTACATGTATAGTGAAAGGCTTGTTACTCTTTGCTGTTCCTTGTAGCGAAGAGAAACCTTGGATTGGAAGACGAGTTGAACCTGTAATAAATTTCAGGAGTTGACGGAGCTCTCGTTGACTGTAACCAGATACAATTGTAAAGAACCAGGTAGGAATTTGATCCGTAATTGAGCAGTTCTGGAAATTAGGCAAAAAAAAATTCATTGCGAAGATTAATGAATGAAAATCTTATTGCCATTGTGTACTTTTACGATAAAAAATTAAAGTCTCACTTTGCATTTTGTCCATTTCTTCCACTCCTGAATATTGATATGATCCCTTCCTCGTAGAATCTGTTCCAGCTCCTCACCAGACCAGCCTTTTAATATCTCACTTGGAACAACGTCATTGAACCCTTTTTGAAGACTAAGAAATTGAACTTCAATTCCAGACTTGAATCGATGGTTCAGAAATAATTGAATGTAGTTTTGCTTGTTTGTTTCTGTGACTGATATTTGGGATCCATTAGGAATTAATTCCATGGTCTTGATTTCACCGAAAGTGTTTGTAGTTAGTGAAAATGTTGTATCAATCGGATCCAAGTTCAAGTCAGTTGTTCTAAAAATGTACGTTCAATTCAAGCTAATAAATATTATTTAGAAAAAGTGTATTTTACTTACAATATCCATTTGAGGCTTGAATAAATTTGCTCATCCACACTCTGTACATCTTCTAAACGTACGTCTTCGTTTACCAACATCTTGTAAAACGGCAGTGTGAAGGATGCTTTGATTTGAATTGAGTGAAATATTGCGAGCCCGAGAATCCGACCAATGAAATGAAAGTATGACAAATGATCCTATAGCAAAACAAGGAACAATGGAGTCTATGAATCAACTAACTAACAATTTGATATTTTTTTAATTAATTTAATTTACTTACTGGATTAATACTCGACTCTGGATTAATCACTACACTCCGTTTTCCTTCGGTGTACAAAAAGAGTCCATAATTAGGATCTAGCATTTCTTTAGTCAACAAACCCAGCCATTCACGAGCTAAACCCCCATAATCCAAACCTTCTTCAGCTTTAAATTTAACCATGAGTCGCTTTCGCAAATCCTTTGGACGGAGACGAGAGATACACAGATATGAGGACTACAAAAAAAAATTAAGTAAAATTAACTGTTAATTTTGCTAATTAAGAGTAAGACCATGGTATATTTGCAAGTAGATTTACCTCAAAAACGTCATTCCTTCCAATCTGAAGTCTACAGTGACCTGTAACTGGTTGGAGAAGTTGCAACTGGATCCGAAGCTGCTTAAGCTTAACCATAATATCAACTTTTTCAATCTTTTTCTCAATAGGAGGTTGTGCCGTTGTACATTTGACAGGTTTTACTTTCTGCTGTGGTTGAGCACGTTGCTGGCCTTCAGCGGATGAGGATAAACGTGGTCTAATATTTTCAGAAATATTGTTTTCACTGTTGCTTGGGTGTGGCTGTACTTGTGAGGAGTCATGTATCACGTCAGCAATTTGAACAACTGGTGTTGTTTGAACTGTTACAAATTGTTCAATAAGGCGGGGATCTGTGAAATGAGTTGTTTTGGTGTTGTGATCAACAAAATATGATTTTCCGTTTGAGGTAGTTCTCTGTTCCCAACCATGCGGAAGAGCTGCATTTGAGCTGGGACAGTTCTTCGGAACACAGGGATGGTACCATGAGGATTTTCCACTTGGGACATGAAAGTAGAACACTTGACCTTGCGGAGTTACTCGTACTTCTACATAAATAATAAAACAAGAATAATCTGTTAATTTGTCACAGTATTAGTGAACATTGGACTTTGAATAACATGAAATTCTGGAGATCGAACTCCATTGTAAATTTCAAATAAATAAGAAGACAAAAGTATGTATATTGTACCGAAGTCATCTGGGACCAAAGGTTCCGAAGGTCGCCGAGTTGGAGCACCTTTTCTTTTTGGAGCCTGTAGGATCTGTTGCTCCCTTGCCTGGTTAAAATTGCCTCCTTCATCTAACACAACAGGACAACTACGTAGTGCATCCCGTGACATTAGACTGACTGCTATTTGACCACGGACATGCTCAGGATCAGAACTGGACGATTTGCAAAGCTGAAGAAGTTGAGCTATGTCATAAAGATAATGACAATTAGAAATAAAATGAAAAATCATCGAAGTAATCCACTTACGTCCTGCATCTCGTAATTTTGAAATTGCCTTGGGACTGATATGGACACATCCAAGAAATCCAGAGGCAGACTCTGCTTGGGATTTCCGTGCATTCCAAACAGTGATTGAGATCGAATCAGCCTGTGTTAGTGTCCTGAATCAAAAAATAAATAAATCTCTGAGGTTTGTGCCTCTTAAAACTCTAAATAATTCAACTAAATAAAGCTCATACAAATCAAAATATGCATTCCAGCTTGGATCCAAAGTATTCTTCACACTTTCTGTACTGAATGTTTGTTGCGCATTTCCTTCAACTGCTAACTTGCAATAAGGTGATGGAAGCCCTTTAGGTTAATAATTTAATTTATTTATCTCTTCTTAATTATTTGACTCTTTCAACTTACGAAAGAAGTCCCTTTTGATGAGATTTTTTGCTCCGAACACTGGGAAAAAAATTAAATAAAAATCGTGAATCAAACAAAATATGACCAAAATTCAAAATTTTGGTCAGCTTACACGTCACTCGAACTTTACTAGAATGAGGTGTTCCTTGTGATTGCTGAGTTACAGCAGCGACTGTTTGAGGCATTTCTGTCCCAAGTTTGAAAACCGTTGTACATCAAAATACTATAAAATGAACTTAAACCCTTAAAATAACTGGTGTAAAAGATAGAAGGAAACTGGGCAATTCTGACACCCAGTAGTTCGTACGTCTATGTTTCGCTGCTGCTCCAGAGTCCAGACCAGTTTTCTATTTTTTTTTTCTAAAAAACTTCTAAAATACTAAAAATTAAAAAAAAAGATTAAAAACTTAGAAATTCAAAAAAAAATTAAGACCTAGAGTTAAAATACCCGACTCTACACCAACCCAATTCCCAAGATTAACCCGACCACTCTGAAAACTTACGAACTTAAAACTGAATCTCCTTGTCCATACAAACGAATGGTTTTTTGTTTATTCCCTTATTTAGGTTAATTATACCCAAGCGATTCACAAAAATTTTAATTTGAGTTTAGAAAAAAATATGAAATAAAGATGAACTTATTGACTTTCCTCTGAATCATAGCTAACTTAAGCAAAAAGCTCGGTTTGAGTTGGATAATTATAGTATTAAGTTTAAAAGTGCACTACTTGAAAAAATTTTCACCCGAATAATCCCGCTACAATGAAACCTTTCCCCAAAGCGGTGGATCCGACCTCTGCAAAGAATGTAAGTCTACTATATAAAAACTCTACCAAGTAGAGAACTTTCCTGGTGTTATGATTTTGCATANCGACCTCTGCAAAGAATGTAAGTCTACTATATAAAAACTCTACCAAGTAGAGAACTTTCCTGGTGTTATGATTTATAGCATAGATGCATAGCATGATATGATCTATGATATGATCTATGATATGATCTATGCATAGACATTCCTAAATTAAATATGTTCTTTGTTTCCCATTATTAAAAGTCATTGCAAAAATATAATTTCAATTCTGGTAAGTGTTACGAATTAAGTAGTTAATCTCAATAAAACAAATAACTTTGGAATTTGAACTATCTAAATTTTTTTTTCTTTACGCCATAAGTCTCTCAACCAATGATCACTTTGTTCTCACCACATTTCTTAGAACAAAGAAGTATTGCCGTATGCTGCACACTTAAATTTACCCTTACTAAAATCTAGTTTATTTTTGTGTAAGAAGTGATGATTCACACCAACAAATTAAGTTAGGTTTTAAGCTTAATGAGAATTTTCGATAGTTTGAATCATTTGGACATTAATTTCTTTAAATTCGAATCCAGGGTTTAAATCAAGTTTAGTAGAAAATTTTTCCAGTTTTTACCATATTAGGGTAATTTTATGGTTTGGGTTGGGTGAAAAGTCGGTATTTTGAGTCTAGTAAAGAGAAAATCTAAAATATTTTGAATGAACCAAACCTTTTCCTTAGGTATATTTATTTACAAAATTCTCACTCGATGTATCCGTTAGATGTAGCTTCTTAAATGATCTAAACTGGTTTGCATTTTTGACTGGAATTAATATCTTAAGGTTATTAATGCAACAAAAAAAGTAAGTTTGTTGAATCAATCTATGTACTCTACAAATTATTTCGAACACAACTAGTTACGAACTGTGAAAAAATTAAACTTACAAGCATCATTACAACAACAAGCAAAATTAGACTTACATCCTTCATCAATCAGTGTTTTTCATAAGCAAGGTGTCAAACGTAGACAAAACTGAACGAATCGAGTGAACCAGATTTTTGTATGATTCCTGGAGTTTCAGATCTCGTTGCTTGAAAATGGCTTCAGCCTTCTCTTCTTCCATTTTCATATTCTGGCTTTTCTTGGCCGTTTCAAATTCAAATTCTGATTTCAATCGACAGAATTCTTCACGTTCGTCCGACAGTTGAAGCTTCTCCGCCGTAAGTGTCATCTTTTGTTCAATGCATTTGCGGAGAGAATTTTCAAAATCTTCGATTTCAGTATCCAATTGCTGAGAACGTCTTGTAAGCTCCTTTTCCTCCTTAGCCTTTTTTTGATCCCAAGCCTCGATGTCAGCCCGTATTCGTTCAATTTCTAAATTCTTATATTCTTCCCAATTCTTCAATTGCTCATCATAGTCCTCCATGCTCTTCCTAACTTCATTCTTCAACTCTCTATTCTTTTCTTCAAATAATTTTCTACATTCTTCGCGTTCAATTTTCATTTCATGGTGAAACTCCTCATGAAGGCGTGCAATGTCTTTGATAACGCCTTCTTTCTGCTTCTCAACTAATTCTTTTTCCAGTTGAAGATTCTGGAATGCTTTTTCAAGCTTGTCCTAAAAAATAAATAAAATAATAATTGTAGTTTATCCACTGAATTAAGAAGAATAATTTTTTGTTTAAATTAACTATAAGTGAGCTAATGAATCAACTTGAATCCCAATCAGGGTGTTTTTTATTTAATCATTTGATTTAAACCATGGTTTATATAATGGTCGGAACTAAAAAGTTAAGGTGGTGGTTTTTATTATCCATATAACTGCCGGCTTATAAAAACCAATTAGTTGGTTTAAACCACCTGGTTTTTTAAAAAAAAAACCAGGTGATTTAAACCAAATAATAAAAACCAAATAAACCCCAAATTATAATTTTTTTGTAATATAATTTTGAAGAAACGTTAGTCAAAAAAAAACAAATTTTATTACAAAAAAAGCCCATAAAATATTTTAAATTAAACGCTTTTCTGATTCTTGACTTACTTGATGCGTCTTTAACTCGTTTCTTTTTCAGGCTCATTTGCATTGAATCATAGCTTACAACGTTTTCTATTTAGTAGTGATTCATTTTTTTTTGGTAAAGTAATTTTTACAATATTTGGTACACCCATTGATTTTTTGGTCCTGTTTGCGTAAAATAGCAATTCCACTGAGATTTCGCCCAGCAATTCTTCGGCAATTATTGCTGAAAGCAATTGATATCATCTATGAATTATTGCTGAAAAACTATTGCTTTGATCTGGGCTAATTCCATTCCCTAGCAATAACATGGAAATTCACACCATTTTAAACTTGTAATACAAGAACTTTTTGAAAAAAGTTAAAAACTTTTTTGTCTCTGCCCACCTGAAACTTATGCAATAATTGCTAAACTAAGCAAGAAAAACCGATTTACTGGTTCTTTATTGCTAAAAGCAATTATGACAGCAGTCAGCAATAAATTGTTTGCCATCAGAAATTATAATTGCCGGTCGTATTCCATCAATTGCTTACATTTGCTGAAGCATTGTTGAGAGTAATCATTCAGTGGAATCGCCACTTAAGAGTCGATGGAGTAATCGAATGCTTTTTATTATATTAAATAAAAATTTATATATTTTTGGGTTGTTATAAAATTTGATTTGACCAAAATAAAATTTAGAAAAATTAAACAAATTTTTTTAATAAAAACCATGGTTTAAACCAAATAAACCTGGTTTAAACCGTTAAACCAGGTTTTTTGGGTTTTAATAGAAAAAACCAGAAACCCTGATCCCAATGCATATTCGAATGTGCATTATGTTAAAAAAATTGTTCGAAAAAAATTTGAGAACTTATTATCAAACTTAATTTCAGAAACTTATTCTGTCGTTGAAGTTCCATCACCCCAGAAAAAATGGGTTGGATTTAACCAAAGAGTATACCACTTTTTTAAAAACATAAAAAACTATTAGAACGGCCTGCTCCAGAATTACTTCATAACAAACAACACTCTTATAATACTTTGTCCATTTCTTTAGGTTTAAAAAACTGAGGTACTCTTTGGTATGCAACCGCCAGTGCTTACTAGGATTCTGAAATGGTGACGGTAACCCAACTCAAACCATACGTTATTTATTATAATAAATTAGGTACCGCTTTATTGTCCTCGCATGTGGAAACTACAGAATGGTCGTCCACATCGTCATCAAATGAATCGGTAAATGTTATGTTTTCGTTGCCCACACTAGAGTTGATTTGTGGAGAAAGAGATTTTCGTTCTTCAGATCTAAGCTGGAGAGGCTTACGTGGGCGCAAAGATGTAAATTTTTTCATGTTCCTTAGCAACTGAGAACTAAAATCAACTTAGAAATTAAACAAGGTTGTTCAGGAGAAAAGACCTCTAACAGATTAGACCATCACCATACTCCGTTTTTTAAATAAAAAATTTAAATTTCTGTTTTCATGGCAAACTTCAACGTTGCTAGGAGAAAGAGGAGTTTTCTCCTAGCAACCTTGTTAAACTTGATTACGCTCGTTTTATGGTTTTTCTTTTTTCAACTTTTTGTACAGAATTCTGTAAGAAAACCTAATTGGAATCAATTTATGCTTTCTGCATGTGTTGTCTAAGCGTTGTGAATACGTTGTCTAGGAGTTTTTTTCTTTAATGCTTTGTTTGAAGAATTCATTTCTCGTTTCCTTTCTTCCTCTATTTGGGTTGGAGTAAGGCAGCGGGTCTTGACGCCAACCGCCCAGCAAAAAAATCCCATGCCTACCACCCAGAAAAATATCCCATGCCTACCGCCCATGCCTACCGCCCAGCAAAAAATCCTATGCCAAAATCCCATGCCTACCGCCCATGCCTACCGCCCATGCCTACCGCCCAGCAATATATGCTATACCTACCGCCCCCATTGAAAACTATAATAGTCGTGTAGCAGATAAATTCTTCTTTCCTTTCTGTTTTCAATCATTTGGGAAGTCCGTGGCCCCATAAAAAATTTTTTTGCATTGTTTTATTTAAATATCCTCGTGAAATTGGGTAAGTGATACATCAATCGATCAGAAATTTAATGTAGATTACGAATCTGGCATCTATTGTTGGTGGTCAAGTCAAACTTTGCAAGTATTATGCAAATTTGTGCCAAAAAAATTCGTTTTCACGCAAACACGGATCGGTAACATGCACAATCGTGATTGGGTTAGTTGAGCGTGATTGCATACCTGAAGCGAATATCGCGTTCAGGTAGTTCAGACCATATTTCTCCGCGGCGTTCAACAGCTATCGGAGGCGCGCAAAGCGCGACGCCATTTCTTTCGCGTAATAGCAAAATACTGATGAAATATTTTATTCATTAACAACCTAACGAATCCTAATCCTAACAACGAATGCATATTAAATTCTATTTTTGTTCCATTTTGAATAATTCATAACTTTTTTTTCTATGCGCTTCCGGTAAAATTTTTTTTATATATTTGTGATCAGCGACCCCATTATTAGTCTACAAAATACACTTTATCATAATTTGAGTTGCTTCGGAATACCTAATTTTTTCCCTGCACATTTGGGTAAGTCACTTAAAAAAAAAATTTTTTTTTTGGCACAACTTTTCAAAATTTCACAAAATGAGACTTGACCGTCATCAATGGATGTTAGATTTGTAATCTACGTAAAATTTCTGATCGATTGAGGTATAGCTTACACAATTCAACGAGGATATTTGGGTAAGACAGTGCAGATAAAACATTTTTTTGCACAAATTTGCAAATTTTTTCAAAATTTGACTTGACCACCACTAATGAATACCATTTTCGTAATCTGCATGAAATTTCCGATCGATTGAGGTACCACTTACCCAATTCCGCGAGGAGTGCGTTACCTTTAATTGTTCCTTTTTTGGTTTATTTTTTGTTGTTTTTATTATTTTTTTTTGGTTTATTTTTTGTTGTTTTTATTTTTATTTTTTTTTGGTTTATTTTTGTTGTTTTTACTATTATGTTTTTGGTTTAATTTTTTTTTAATATTTTTTTGTTGGTTTTAATTTTTTTTTTGATTTTTTGCTGGGCGGTAGGCATGGGCGGTAGGTATGGGATTTTTTGCTGGGCGGTAGGCATGGGCGGTAGGCATGGGATTTTTTGCTTGGCGGTAGGCATGGGATTTTTTGCTGGGCGGTAGGCATGGGCGGTAGGCATGGGCGGTAGGCATGGGATTTTTTGCTGGGCGGTAGGCGTCAACACCCGCTGCCTTACTTCAGCCTCTATTTGCTTATTCTTACCGTAAACAATTGAAAGTTGAACAATTTTAACTTTTTTTTTTTTAATACAGAAAAATTCTGTACATAAATGATTAAAGAAAGCATAAATAAATTCAAAAACGAGTGAGTGGAGCGCGTTATGACAACACTAAGACAAGGAGTACACAACGCATACCATAAACCATAAAACGAGCGTTAGTTAATAATTTTTCTTTACTTATTTTTGAAAATCAGTTGTTTACTTTGGTTAATTTTTCGAAATTCGTAAATTTTTAAAATAAACCAGCGTATGGTCTTACCTGTTAGAGATCTTTTCTCCTAACAACCTTGGATTTTTACGTGAAAAATTACGAAAAATTACGAAAAATTACAACCCAAAATTAATGAAAATCAAAATCAAATCAATCAATGGATCAACAAATCAATAACAATGAGAATGACAATGACAGTGACACTGAATAAATAAAACTTGTTTTGAAAGGGAGCAGAAATGCAGAATGAATGGGTACTTTATTTTATCGGGAGTTTTATAGCGCTTTATTATTCAAACACAAGTTATACAACTGTAAGATGGCAGGAGTAGTCTGAGTTCTTAATTTGTGTCTTGTGTCCTTGTGAATTTGTTATGTAAAGTGCAAACCTCGGCGGTTTGCGCTCCCCTCTGTGCTTGGTAAAACCCAAGGAGTATTTTCAAAAGAGCACGAACAGACCCCAAGGCTACACTTTCAAAGTTTTGAGCAGACCCCAATAGAAAATTTTAAAACAACCCGAGCCATTATAGAACCCAATAAGAGATTTCAGAAAACTCCAATGATATATTTTCAAAAAGCCCGAGTTCAAACCAGATCCCAAGCGAAAATTTTTAAAAGCGTCTGAACCCGAGCTTATATAAAAATATACTATTACAATATTTGTAATATAGTATTTAATTAATTAATTACTATTGTAAAAATATACTACTACTAAATAGTCCAATTGCTATTTCCCGTCTTATCCAAACTAGCTTACACTATTTTAATTTTCTGCCGCTTTGGGAACTATGAAAGGAGTATTTTGTAAGCGTCACTTTACTCGTTTGAAAGTGGGTTCTGAATCCGCAGTGTAAACATCTAATTGTAACATCTAAAACTAAGTTAACTATTAAGCCTAATTAACTTAACAATTAATGCTACAATTGGATGTTACAATCATCAACCGATACCAAAATTTTACCAGAGAATAAGATTTTTGTGTCGAAAAATACAACAATCAAATATCTAAATAATCCGTAATTCTTCCTAAGCTTAAGTCACACAAAATAAAATTTGAATTTGCGCAACCAAATTCAATGTAGAAATTAAAAATGAGATAATTCTATATCTAAAGTAAGCTTTCCAGTAAACTTTCCAGTAAGAGTTTTGAAAATATAATTTCTAAACGTTTGGAATTTTTTTTTTTTTTGCATTGAAAGTAATATTTCCCGATTAGAATTTTCAGAGTAGCTGAGCCCGAGCAGAGTCCAAAATCAAACGCCGAACTTTGTGATTTATCACTAATTAAATTAAAAGTTTTAAACATTAATTAAAATTGTTTTACACTGTTTATACGGAAATGAAATCAACTGTCAACGGAAAGTCTGCTTAGATCTTCTGCTTCTGCTGCTGTATGAAATCATTGGAGTCGTGACTCGTGAAGTATATCCTCATCGTCATCAGTAACCTAGAGTTTAACCGAATGCATTTTTACTTAACTTATTTATTATTTTATTATTCATTTGTTATTTTTTCAGCAAATAGTCCGAATAATTTTGCATATTATGGAAATGGTGTACTCTATGGTGAACTAAATGACTGACACCGTCCTTCCTCTATCATAATTAGTATGTATATTTGTAAATTTTATTCAAAATTCACACTATTTATAGGCATAGAGTTCGATTCTCTTACAGGTCCGCGCTTCAGCGAGAGTACATAAATAAGAAAAAACCTGACTAAATCGCTTAAGATCTGATTTCTATCATCAACGGGAGATTTCCCAACGCCCTCGACCACCGGTGACTACACAACAGACTCATCAATCAATTAGTAAGAAAGGAAATCTTAGGATGGTGGAAACTTTAGCCGACGACTCGACAGTGACAGTGAAGCCGAAGAAAGTCAAACCCCAGAAGCAAGCTAAAAGGCCTTCAAAATCAGAAAAATCAGGGATTTCTTTTCCAGTGGGACGAATCCATCGTTACCTCCGAAAAGGAAATTATGCTGAGCGCGTCGGAGTAGCAGCTTCTATTTTTACAGCAGCTGTCCTCGAATATTTGGTCGCTGAAATTCTTGAACTGGCAGGAAATGCTGCAAAAAGTAACAAAAAAGCTCGAATCATTCCCAGATATATTCTACTCGCCATTAGGAATGATGAAGAACTCAACAAATTCCTCTCTGGAGTTACTATTTCCCAAGGAGGAGTTATACCACATATTGATCCTAAACTTTTACCCAAAAAAGGACAATCCAAGTATGTTTCCATGTCGGAATGATATCGATCATAAACCAAACCTTCTTTGATTAAAAATCCTCAACGTCACCATCACCAACGAATAATCTACAACTATAAAGACAAGAATCCGTTTTCATGGATGCACCATTAACCATGGAGTACCTTCAACTTAGAATAATTAACAATTTCATCACCTTTGACCCAGTGGGAAACTTATCACAATCCACAATAGAAATTATGAAGAATAATTCTTGAATCACAATGGTTCTATTAAGGACCAGAAACATGTACGAAGAGTGAAAAACAGAATAATGCCATTTTAATTCATATTCAAATATTCCAGGTCATCATCATTAGTTTAGTTTTGTGCTATACACTTTCCGCTAGCGCTAAGTGATAGCGAATCGGTGTTATTTTAACAGTATTATTTTATTTGAAATCCCTAAAAGAAATTGAATGCGTTACAACCACTTTTTGTTACTGACTTGCCAACGGCCATACCACGTTGAGAGCACCAGTTCTCGTCCGATCACTGAAGTTAAGTAACGTCGGGCCCGGTTAGTACTTGGATGGGTGACCGCCTGGGAACCCCGGGTGCANCCGATCACTGAAGTTAAGTAACGTCGGGCCCGGTTAGTACTTGGATGGGTGACCGCCTGGGAACCCCGGGTGCACTTGGCGTTTTTTTTTTTATTTTTTTTTATTTTATAAAGTATATAATTTAATAATCATAATTTATTAAAATAAGGTTCCTCTGAGTTCAAAAATCTATAAAAATAGCAAAATCTTCAAAATTNAACGTCGGGCCCGGTTAGTACTTGGATGGGTGACCGCCTGGGAACCCCGGGTGCTGTTGGCGTTTTTTTTTTTATTTTTTTTTATTTTATAAAGTATATAATGTAATAATCATAATTTATTAAAATAAGGTTCCTCTGAGTTCAAAAATCTATAAAAATAGCAAAATCTTCAAAATTTTTGTAGAGTAATGTTGCTAAGCAATCCTAAGCAATCTAAATATCACCCCTTTATACTTACACAAGGTTAGAGTTAGTAAACGAAATTACCCTCTCTTATGTAATATCCTGTTTCTGCTAATTCGTCAATTTATCAATTATTAACATTCAACAACACAGGACATGACTTGTTGAATGAAACCAATAATTACCTTCATAGCAATTGTTAAAATAACTTGTAAATTCATAATAATTTTGCTCATTAGAATTTCCAATGTGGAAATTTTCATTTTTTTAATGCTTATTTTGCTGAGAAAAAAACTTGCTGCTGGAAGCGTCGACGTGTTTTTAGTTATTTGGATTATTTTCTACCTGACAATTTACATTATTCAATAATTGTGTTGTTACAGTTCCAATATTAAAAAATAACAAAAGCCAATTCTAAATCAATCACTTTATGTGACTATTCCATTGTTAAAATTAAAAAAGTAAGCAAATCGGAATAAATGCATATTAAGCAGACGCTCACTGATTTCCTACTCGTTATAACTACCCTAAAGTCGCGTGACGCCCTCATGGATATGACGCCCACGTTTAGAAGACGTGATTTTTCCCGCTTAAATTTATTTCCATCATAAGACGCATCCCGCTGATAAGACGCGCCATCTTATAGATAATTCAGACTCTGAACCGGAAGTTATGGAAATAGATATTGACCATGAAGAGACTGTAACTTCGAGCCACCTACAAATATCTGATGATGAAGAGGAATCATGTGAACTCTTTGGCGATGTTTTTGATGGTTGGGACAGCGATAGTCAAGATTTAGAATAAATTTTATAGCTGCTTTCTTTAGCGATAAAATAAACTTAACATTAGACGCCCTCGAGTATAAGACGCCTCTAAATTATTCCTTCAAAAAACCTTTGATAAGACGCGTCTTATCCACGCGACTTTAGGGTATATTGTTACTTAGAAATCGTTAAGTACTACATATCATTTTTCATTAGATTAAACTTAATATTAACTACGAAACGAAGTGAGTGACGCTGTCGATGATTTGTTTTTAGAATCATTTATATTTAACGTGCACGACCTAATTATCATCAGTCGCTACATGTCATTCCATTTCACAGGTAACAGAGAGGTATTGTTAGACTTGAAAACCTCGATAACAATAAGTTAGTTTCAAATTAACTTACCACTACTACTAACTAGTTAATTGTTAACTTTTTTTTACCTTCTACAAATTGTGAAATCACGATGAAGGAATAATAAACATTTTCAAAATTTTGTTCAACAATGGAACACGAACTGAATGTGCGTAAAGGCGTCTCCCCATATCCATCTGCACAATTTGGATTGAGTATGGAAGAAGCTCTTAAAAAATTGGGTAATTTTTATTGAAATTTCATCCATTATTATTAATTCGATGTTTTTAACAAATTTTGACAAAAAAAAATGATTTTTTTCTGATTTTCAGGTGGATATTCCAGATTTCAAATTTTTGTGACAGTATCATTGTTGATGATAGACTTTCCAGCAGTTATGATTTCCCTTAATCCACTGCTCACAGGAACTGCAAATGTCCCATTCTACTGTCAAGTTCAGAATAACAGTCGAATTCAAATACCTAAATCTGATCTTTGTAATTACACTTGTGATGGTCAAATTGTGTCATCAGATCCACCATACAATTCTGTAGTACAAGAGGTATGATTTCATCAAAATTTTGAACAAAAAAAAATTTTTTTTTTGTTTTGAAAAGATGTACTTATTTCATTGAATTTAATTTAATTTTTTTCTTTTTTGGAAAATTTTTTACAGTGGAACCTTATTTGTAACAATTCATGGGTAGCTGATACGTTCATTAGTATCCAAATGGCTGGAAATACACTGGGTTCATTGACTGCTGCTTATTGCTCTGATAAGTAAGATGACTCCAATCAAATCCATAGTACAGGGTGTTTAATCTTTTTTTGCACCCTCTTTTTCCAAGTTCATCGTAGCTCCTCCCAACCCATGCTGCTGCTAGCATTAGAGTGTGAAAAAATGATGTCATGGGTGCAATTTCTAGGGTGCAATAAAATGTTAAACACCCTGTATTTACTGTAAAACCAAAAATGAAAAAACCCTGAGGACTTTCACTAACACAATTTCATCGAATATTTCAACACCAAGAAGCAGTAATTTTTGACGGGATTTTAGTTCGTAAAAGTGCAAACCCTGAACACTGTCACCAACTTAATTCCCGCCAAAAACCTTTGTTTCTTGACATTGAAATATTTGATTAAATTGTATTAGTGAAAGTAGTCAGGGTTTTTTTCATTTTTGATTCTACAGTACATACTTATTTTATTACTATGCATTTCTTAATTGAAACAATTATAACTAATTTTAAGGTTCGGTCGGAAAAAGGCATTTTATACAATTACAATTATAATGGGTGTTACTGGAATCCTTTGTGCATTGTCACCTGATCCAATTTTTTTCGGTGTGGCAAGATTCCTGAGTGGATTTGCAATTGGTGGTAATGAATTCCAAAAGTCACTTTGAAACACCTGTGATACTTAATCAAATTTGATTGGTTTTTATTTATATTTTTAAGGATCATTCACAAGTCATTTCAATTACCTGATGGAATTTTTACCAACAAAATGGCGACAGATTTGTGGTTGTATATCTTTTTGGAGTTTGGGAGAGATATTCCTAGGATTACTTGGATACTTGCTACCAACATGGCGAACAATTTCTTGGGTTACAGCGTCTCCAGCTTTTATCATATTCTTTACTATCTTGTAAGCTATCCAAATCAAAAATTATTGTTTTTTGTTCAAGATTTAGTTCTTTGTAGGATGGTTTTGTAAAGTTTTATTCCAGAAAGTCCTCGTTGGGCAATGTCACAAGGAAAGACAAGCGAAGCTGAAGCTGGACTCAAAACAATTGCTCGATGGAATTCACGACCACCTTTGAGTCCAGAAGAAATTCAATCTCTTCAGAATACAGTTTCCAATGAAAAAAATTTAGAAGAGAGTCACAAGGATCAGGCATGGAGAGCCTTTCGTGACACCAAACTTTTAAAAATTCAATTAGCATTCTGTCTTGGTTGGTTTGCGAATGCTGTTGTATATTATGGAATTAGTTTCAATATGAAGAATATCAGTGGTGATCCTTACTGGAACATATTCTACCTAGGATTGGTTGATTTTCCAGCTGAATTATCAGGATTCTACTTTAGTAACAGGTCAAGGTCAAACTATCAAGAAATTATTTTACTATTTAAAATTTCAATTTTTTTAATATAAATTAGATTTGGAAGGCGAAGGACGTTCATAAGTTACTTACTCATTTCATCAGTCTTCCTAGTAGCACTGGTACTCGTAGAAATTTTTCTCGAAACGAAGGTTCCATGGATGATTCTTGTATTTTCATTGATAGGAAAATTTTTCAATGAAGGTATTACTTAATCTAAAGTTTAAGTGTAATTTATTATAAGTTCAAGATTATTATAGAATATTTACATTTTGTTCAAATTATTTCACAATATTCTAGGTTCTTGGGCTGTGATGGCATGTTTTACTAGTGAATCCTTTCCAACAGTTTGTCGCTCATTTTCTCTGAGTCTTTGCAGCGCTTCATCAACACTTGGAGGGTATTAGAATCAATTTTATAATTTTTATAACTAAAATTTGTTACTCGTAACAATTAATTTTAATTGTTTTATCAGTATTATTGCTCCACAATTGCTTGCTCCGTACATCCCGAAAGCAGTTCCTTACACTGTTTTTGCTGGACTAACCATTGTTAGTTCACTTGTGTCATTGACTCTACCGGAAATGAAAGGGAAACCACTTGTCGATGGATAATGAACTCTGTCGATGGATGTGGATGTCGATGTCGATGGATAATAAATGGATAATCTGAAAATTTTTTTTAACAGTTTCTTCTGGAAAGTTGTAAGTAATTTTAAATTTTTAGTATTAAGCAGTGAATTTTTAACTAAAATTTATTATATAACAAATTTATATTTTCCAAACCATTTACTGAATCAACTGGTTAATTCACAAAGAATTTTGAGAATTTTGTCCAAATATGTGAAGACCTTTAATTCAATAATATTTAGGTATTTTAATACAACAAAACGTTTCTAATTCGTCATTTTTAATTCAATGAAAAAAAAAATGTACCGAAAATACTTAATTTAAATTTTTTCCCCAATACTAATCCTTTTCAGTTTAATAAGAAATAGCTTAAATTTATTTTTAAAATTACTTTTAACTGTATAAATAAACTACAGTAAATAAAAAAAAAATTTTTTTTTAATCTCCTTAATTTTTTTTTCTAACTAAAACTGAATTTCTCATGCTATACAAGTTAACAATAATGTCTATCAGTAATTGATTACTAAATCAATACATCTTCTTTTAAAATTGGTATCATTCGATAGAAATTTTTATTAGAAATGAAACCATGGTTTCAAAATTTTTAAATATTAACCAAAAATGAAAGAAATTGAATTCAAAATTAAGCACAGGATTTTACTATTCTAGGAACAACGTGTCTGCTTCTTATACTAGAATAAAAATTTTCAAAAAATCTATCCAACAGATTTTTATAAAATACAGCCAAAACTAAAGTCCACACACTTCCTTACCAATAATCGAAAAAATATATTCAGAAAATTTACCAAATTCTTAAAAAATTATCAAAATATAAGAAACCTGTTGAAAATTCAGATTAAGATGTCTACAAACTCCAATATAACTTTTGATCTATCCATCAGATCTACCTGGTGATAATTTCATTGGAAAGATAAATGTACAATCTAACGAACCATTGGTTCATTTATTTAAAAATTTTAATTCTAAGGGTAAAAATTTGTCAAAATTTTGAAAAAGAAAACACAAAATTTTACTTTCAAATCTTATTTTCCTCATGTTGGAGAATGAATCAGAGAAGTTGTGTCTATTCGGTCCGCACTTTTTCATAAAATCCCAAATAACAGGTTATTCTTGTCCCATAGTCATTTTCAAATATTTTGAGTGAAGTTTCAAGTCATTGATTTTATTACTGAAGATGTCAACTAGGAGACCAACCACACCAGAACTCGCGAATCGTCTAAGAAAAAGAGGAAGACCACAAAAACCCAAAGGTCCACCAATAGTTAAAGTGCCAAAAGTTAAAAAGCCAAAAATTAGGAAACCAATAGCACCTCATCCCAACACTGCAATCCTTGTTGGTCGAGCCATCTTTAGCTTAGCTCAACGCCGTGGGTCTTCTCTCGTTGCCATCAAGAAGCATATCACTGAAGTTCAAAATGTTGACGCTGAGAGGTTGTCTCCCTTCATTCGTAAGTACTTGAAAACTGGAGTCATATCGGGATCACTTATTCAAGCCAAAGGTAGCGGTGCCAATGGTTCCTTCAAACTCGCTAAAGTTATTCCTGTCAGTAATGGAAATACAAATGACGACGATTTTCGTCATGGAGATACAGATGATGACGATTTTCATTATGGAGATACAGATGACGACAATTTTCCGCCGACTGAAATTTATCCAAAGAAATCTCCCCTTCCACTGAAGAAACCTATGGTTCAACCTAAGAAAGTTCTGGTAAAAAATAAGTCTGGAGCGGTTGTGAAAAGACCACCATCACCAAAACCAGTTCCAAGGAAAGTTCCAACATTCAGAAAAGCTCCTTCTCCAGATAAAACTCCAACAGTGAGAAAAGCTCCTTCTCTAGATGAAATTCCAACAATGAGAAAAGCTCATTCTCCAGACAAAACTCCAACAATGAGAAAAGCTCCTTCTCCAGATAAAACTCCCTCAATGAGTAAAGCTCCTTCTCCAGATAAAACTCCATCAATGAGTAAAGCTCCTTCTCCAGATAAAACTCCAACAATGAGAGAAGCTCCTCTCCCAGATAAAACTCCAACAGTCAGAATAGGTCCTCTACCAGATAAAACTCCAACAGTCAAAAAAGCTCCTTTTCCAGATAGAGCTACTTCTCCTGCAGGATTTATGTCGCCGGTAAGGGAATTTAAAGGTCCAGAAAAAGGAAAAAAATCTCCATTCATGAAAGGTGGGAAGAAAGTAAGTTTGTTAGTAAATTTGGTCACATTGGGCAGTTTGAATTAAGTAATTATTAAAACTTTGAATATTTTCTCTATACTAGAGGGTCCATCCGGAAAGGTACGAGGCATAAGCCAATGAAAATACTAAATAATATCCGTCTTACACCATACCTTACTGGAATTCCTTTCTTTACTCTTGCAATTCAAACAATACATTTATATTAATAATAAATAATGTATTGTTAGTTGTTTATTTGTTGTATAAACTTTAATTCTTAAGTATCAAGAAATAAACTTATCATCACACTTTGTGTCGTGTGAAAAATTTATCTGAGTGGTGAAAATCTCACGAGAGGTTTGCTTATTATTGCGCATGGCAGGAAAACGAAAATTTGACTAATTTAGCAATGGAAACTTTATTCAGTGGTATTGCAGGAAGAGCTAAGAAGTTATTTCTTTTTTCGGGCCGGTTTTCTCAAACCAAATTCGAAATTTCTGGATATAAAATAAATATTTTTTAATTTTTTGTACGATATACTAGCTTTGGATTTTACGTCTGGTTAGAAATTTAAACATTTTATCGTTGTTTATCTTTAAATCCACAATATTAGAAAGCTTACAAAAATTCCAATCCCTTTGCCTTCATCCCTGTAACCAATTGAGTTTTTTAAAATATCCATAGTAAAAATCAACGTGAAATGAGTTTTGTCTTTGAATTTTGTGAAGGGCCACCAAAATTTACAAAGTGCAAAAAGATTTTGTCAAATAAAGGGAAATACAAATAAGTTTTCATGAGCAGCATAAGGATAAAGTTGTGCTATTTTGGTGGAGTCACTACAAATAGTTAAAAAAAAATTATAAAAAAATGACATGCGCATTGCGCAAAAAATAGGTTTCCATCTTACAGTATTTTTCTGCATGGACATGTTCGTACTTTAAAAAAATAAAATCATTAACTTTGTACTTTCCATCTATAATTTAAATACTCTCCACCATTTGCGGGTGGGGAAAAAAGGGTAAGCAAAGGGTAGATGATATTCATTTTTTTCGCTCGGATATTTGGTTCAATTTATTTCAAATAGTGCATCTCCTAATTCTACATTACCCCGTACGAGAAATTTTCAAAAAAAAATTTATCGCTGACTTATGTCATTTTTTCCAAAAAACTCTAACAAAGGACGCATGGGGCGACTATGTGCAGATAATTTTAATTTTCGTCATGTTCCCATTTAGCTATTTTTTTTTTCAGATTTTGCACATGACAAGTCTACCAACATGGCATGTGTTTTCCAATAAAGAAATAGCGGGGCTCTTCTATATTCTATCCGCGCATGCGCAGAACCTAGAGTATGAAATTCCTCATATGCAAGGTTAAGGAGTTGACTGTTTCACACATGGGCGTTTGAGGTTCGAAAAAATTTCATCGAACCCCGAACCGAACCGAACATTGTTCGATACGGGTTCGGCTCGGGTTCTATATTTTTTAATTAGGTACGGGTTCGGCTCGGTTTGACAGGGTCTAGATTCGGTTCGGTGCGGCCTTAAATTTTTGTATTTAGGAATCGGTTCGGTTCGTAGCTGAACCTGGTTCGGTTCGGTTCGGGAAGTTTGGCGAACCTGAATGTTTGGATATTAAATGGGGCAAGGTCCGGGTTCGGTTCGGTTCGAGAGAGTAAAATATTGAAGTAGAGTCAGGTTCGGATCGGTTAAACAAAGTCGAGGTTCGGTGCGGGTTCATTGAGCTAAAGTAAAATTTGAAGTTGGTACGGGTTTGGCTCGGTTCGATAGAGTCGTGGTTCGGTTCGGGTACGGTGCGGCAAAAATTTTGTGGACTAGGTTCGGGTTCGGAAGGTTCGGCGAACCTCAAACGCCCATGTGTGCTATGGTCACGCTTGCGTTAAACTTGTGTTCACAAGTCCCCAAATGCTTGAACTATTTACTCATTTAGATCACTATTAACCCCTAAGATTTCACCCTTGTAATCAATTAATCTAAAACATTAAAATCATGGTTGCTTTAGGTTGTATTTCTTTTTGTTAAATTGTCTTCTGAATTTTCTTATCAATCTTATTTTTAATCTACGCAGTTGGTGCAGCAATATCATCAATGAATATCAAAATATCAACTGCGTTCCGTAAACCATTTACATTGCACAAATTTGACATGCTTGACTCTTCAAGGTCAAAACTAATTCAACAATATTCGAGTTCCCTTTTATTAAAATTTGAATTGTTTTATAACACAGGTCTAATGATTACAATTTGTTAATTTAATTAGCAACAAAACAAAATACGAAAATTCAACTTGAGCTGCTTCACTGTAAAATAATTATTCACCCATCAGGTCAAAATATCCATAGAAATAACTTTATGAATACATAAATACTTCAATTTCTGACATGAGTAATAAATTAGAATTTCTAGAAACATACAAAATTTATTCATCAGTTACATTTTGTTGTTTAATGTTGAAGAACATGAAATCTGCATGTTTTAGTTAAAACTAAAGTGAAATATTTTTTGTCTTTGAATTTTGTACTAAATATTCAAAAGTAATTATAAAACCGCAGTAAATGTGACTAAAAATAGAGNTTTTTGTCTTTGAATTTTGTACTAAATATTCAAAAGTAATTATAAAACCGCAGTAAATGTGACTAAAAATAGAGAAAATAAAGTAAAATAAATGTTGAAAATGTTAAAAAAAAGTTACATCAAACCTGAAATGCTTAAATCTTAATTTGAATATTTTTATTTTCAAATTAAAGATTTATGCAATTGATGTGAAACTCTTAAAAAAAAGTTGATTAAAGAGCTCAATTGGTTGCAAGGTTGAAGGCATAGGGGTTGAGATTTTTGTAACCTTTCTAACATTGTGGATTTAGAGTCTTTCAAAATCGGATTGATTTACATTATTGAATTTGTTAGTTAAATTGCCTACAGAATGTTAACAATGTTATTTCCAATTTATGTAAGTAGATGCAGTAATGTTATCATCACTGAAATTAAAAATATCTCATGGGTGTTTCATAAATCAATTACATCGCGCAATATTAAAATTTGAATTTTCCAAGGTGAAAACCAATTTAGCAATGTTCGAGTTCCCTAGTTTTAGAAATTTGAATTGATTTCTAACAGGTTTAATGATTACTGTTAGAATGCTAATTAGCAAGGACGACCAAATGCATAATTTGCATAAAATTTCATAATCGTAATTAAATTAATCCTGGGTCCTATGCCACAATCACTGACATTTTGACGGTGACATATTGACATATCGACAGTTGACATTGACAGAAATGCTAAAATAACGCGCCACGAAAAAAATGTCATATTCAAGGATTTTTGACACTTGTCAAAATTTTCTGACATTTTTATGTCAAATATAGTAAATATATTCGGTTTATTTTAAATTTTTCCTTGACACCAAAATCAGTGGATGGTATGAAATTTTGTCTTAGTTTGTATTATTTTTTTAGTGGAAGAAGCACTACGTCAATATCCTCACTGTCGCTACTACTAGAGTCGCTGACATTAAACGTAGCCATAAGTCAACAATTTTTATACAAAAGATTTACTTTTCCAAAACGGACAGACGTAAATCCCTCTGTCAAATATTTATGACATTTTTGACAAATATAAGTCAATGTCGTACTGACGAAAAAAAAGTCAATGACATTTACTTGTAAAATGTCAAATTCTCCCTGTCGAATGTCGAAATTCATCTGTCACTGTCATATGTCACTACCATCTTTGTGGCGTGATATTTTGTGTAAATTGTTGACAAATACCTGTGTATGTCAATATGTCAATATGTCATTTGATTGTGGCATAGGACCCTGGTCGTCTATTTCATATTTCTATTGTCGCTGGATCAAGAAAAATTATGACGATTGACACTAACTTGTCCCGCATAAAACGCATAAGTTGCATAATTTCAAATTAGCGCATAATTTTGCATAATTTTGCATAATTTTGCATAATTTTGCATAATTTTGCATAATTTTGCATAATTTTGTACAATGNATTTCAAATTAGCGCATAATTTTGCATAATTTTGCATAATTTTGCATAATTTTGCATAATTTTGCATAATTTTGTACAATGTTGATTAATTTTGGGGATAAATTTGGAATTTGGCTGTTGTTAACCAAATAATGTCCAACTATTTAATGAATACAGCGTAAAAACGCATCAATCATCGGCACCATACCTAGCAGTACCAGTGTATAGATCTTAAATTTTAGTCTCGGTGGTAAATTGGAGAGAAAAGTTATTTCAGGTAATAAGCGGCTAAATGTGTATCTAAGTTAAGAGGTTGTAACTCAGAAATTACAGTTTTATGCAGTGTACGCCCTTAGCAGTAAATAGAAAATTTAGCATAGCGCTATTTACTGCTATTTAGCGCTATGGACCGTTCCTACTAAATAGCACTCTGCTAAATTAAAATTTTTTGAAACATTTGGTGCGGAATTTGATTTAAAAAAAGGTAAACAAGAGTCGAGGGACTTGTTTTTTTGCTTACGATGTAACTAATCCATTATATATTCCATTTATTTACATTTATAAATGTATTCATGGAAGTTGGAGAAGAAGGTATAAATTTAAAAATTTAAAATATAGTAAAGCCAATTCAGGTAATTAACAAACTGATTATTGGCAATTGTGCGATATAAAAATTTCAAAAAACTTTGTAATTAGTACTATTTAGCACTATTTCGCGCTATTTTCGCTAAAACTGCTATTTAGCGCTAAGCAATGTTAGAGGGAAAGTGACCTTTCTCCACTTTCCCTCGCGTCCCTCTCTTCCACTGTCCAGACGACAGGCGCCACCTTGAGGCGTCTGAAGTCTGGTTCCCATGCCTTACAAAATCTAGCATTTTCAGACTCCTGGAAATCTGTGATTTCCAGGAGGGCGTATAACTGACCTAACCCTGCCCTTTGATAATTCCCCGAACCCCTACCAAAACCCAATCCCCACCATTATCCCCAATTCCGTCTAACAGCAAGTTGAATTTAGTGCTAAAGGGCGAACCCTGATTTTATGGTTATTGTGACAGTGATTATTACAACATTGGGATCATCATGTTGTAAGACGGGATTTTCAACAATTAATTTGACAGTTAGACAATATTAAAAAAAAAGATTGATGGAGTGGAACAACGCTGAATGCTCTAGACAAATTATGAACACAAATTGTTTGTTTTTTTTTGAAAATATTGCACTTCGTTAAATCTATTTTTGTAACGNAACATTGGGATCATCATGTTGTAAGACGGGATTTTCAACAATTAATTTGACAGTTAGACAATATTAAAAAAAAGATTGATGGAGTGGAACAACGCTGAATGCTCTAGACAAATTATGAACACAAATTGTTTGTTTTTTTTGAAAATATTGCACTTCGTTAAATCTATTTTTGTAAGGTACGACTTTGTTACTCGCAAAGGTCGTAGACGTTTTCAACCTTAAGGTTGTCAAGTTGCGATAGCGTGAAAACAGCGAATAAATATCACATCCAACGACCTTTAGAACTAGTTTTGTGAGTCGGATTTCAGTGCATAAAATCTCATAAACTGAAATATTTAGCGCATAATTTGGTCGTCCTTGCTAATTAGCAACAAAACAGAACGTGAAACTTTAACTTGAGCTACTCCGTTGTTCATCAGTCGCTGATTTAATTATCACCCCCCTCCCCCTCTCCCACATCAGGTCAATGTATTTTATAAATAATCATTATGAATTCAAATTACCAACATGAGTAATAAATTACAATTTCTAGCAATATACAAAATTTATTCGTCGGTTGCGTTTTGTAGTTATGAAGTCTGCATGTTTCGGTAAAAATCAAAGTTAAATTTTTTTTTTTTGAATTTTGTTAAGTCAATATTCAAAAGCAATTATGAAATTGAAGTAAATGTGACTAAAAATAATTAAAAAAAAAAAGTAAAAATATACTAGACATCGAACCTATATAAACCTTAAAGTCAACCAAGAGTCCCTTTCACTCCTATTTCTGAAATCACAAAGTGACATTTATCATTGTCAGAACATAATGGATATCATTTTCGTATTATTATTTGTTATAGCATTTCTGTTAGTGGTTGTTCTGAAACAGTTTTTGGAAATTCAACGATTAAAACGCAGAATTCATTATCTAGAAGAACGCTACTTTCGTCACATGGAGCATTGTGAAGCAGCTTTGGAACGTGTTTTGGTAAGTTATTGAGATAAATAGATAAAACTATTTGTTTCTAAATTTCAAGAATTTTTTTTAGGTTAAGATTCATTGAACTTGATTTTTTCTTTTACAAATGGACGATATCGGAATGGAATTATTTATTTTGTATAAAATGTTTGTTGTATTATAGTTTTTTTTGGATATAATTTTTTTTTAATTTAAACTTTGGGGTCTGGGGTGTGATTGACTGATGTCTCACGGGTGTGATGGTGGGATCCCTTAAAAAAATTTTTATTTTTATTTTATTGACATTTTTAAGCATTAATATTTTTAAATTTTGCGAACCAACTTAAGTTCCGTTTTATTTATCAATTATAGCGTGCTAAATTATTTTATTAAATCTATTTATTAATCTATTATTCTGAGAGTGAAAGTAAATTAATAATTTCTTGTTCCTTATACAGGTAAAAAAACGACGTCAAGGTTAGAAATTGAAAACTACAAATAAACAAAACAAAATTAATTTACTTAAAAAAAAATAAAGACTGACTTCTAAAAAATATGAAATTAAATTAAATGTGACTAAAAATAATTAAAAAAAAAAACTAAAAATATATTGGACATCGAAACTATATAAACCTTAAAGTCAACCAAGAATCCCTTTCACTCTTATTTTTGAAATTATAAAGTTACATTTATCATTGCCAGACCAAAATGGACATCATTTTCGTATTTGTTGTATTGTTGTTAGTTGTATCGTTAGTAGGTAACGTTATACAGTTTTTCGAAAATCAAAGATTGAAACGCAGAATTTGGTATCTAGAAGAACGCTACTTTCGTCACATGGAGCATTGTGAAGCAGCTTTGGAACGTGTTTTGGTAAGTTATTGGGATAAATAGATAAAACTATTTGTTTCTAAATTTCAAAGCAATTTTTTTTAGGTTAACATTTGTTGAGCTTGATTCAATTCTTTTACAAATGGACGAAATCGGAAAAGAATTGTTTTTTGTCTTCTAATTTTTTTTGAATATAATTATTTTTGAATATAATTTTTTTTTTATAATTTTTTTTTGAATATAATTATTTTTTGAATATAATTATTTTTTCAATATTTTTTTTTTTAATTAATTTTAACTTTGGGGTCTGGAGTGTGATTGACTGATGTCTCACGGGTGTGATGGTGGGATCCCTTAAAAAAATTTTTATTTTTATTTTATTGACATTTTTAAGCATTAATGAATATTTTTAAATTTTGCGAACCAACTTAAGTTCCGTTTTATTTATCAATTATAGCGTGCTAAATTATTTTATTAAATCTATTTATTAATCTATTATTCTGAGAGTGAAAGTAAATTAATAATTTCTTGTTCCTTATACAGGTAAAAAAACGACGTCAAGGTTAGAAATTGAAAACTACAAATAAACAAAACAAAATTAATTTACTTAAAAAAAAATAAAGACTGACTTCTAAAAAATATGAAATTAAATTAAATGTGACTAAAAATAATTAAAAAAAAAAACTAAAAATATATTGGACATCGAAACTATATAAACCTTAAAGTCAACCAAGAATCCCTTTCACTCTTATTTTTGAAATTATAAAGTTACATTTATCATTGCCAGACCAAAATGGACATCATTTTCGTATTTGTTGTATTGTTGTTAGTTGTATCGTTAGTAGGTAACGTTATACAGTTTTTCGAAAATCAAAGATTGAAACGCAGAATTTGGTATCTAGAAGAACGCTACTTTCGTCACATGGAGCATTGTGAAGCAGCTTTGGAACGTGTTTTGGTAAGTTATTGGGATAAATAGATAAAACTATTTGTTTCTAAATTTCAAAGCAATTTTTTTTAGGTTAACATTTGTTGAGCTTGATTCAATTCTTTTACAAATGGACGAAATCGGAAAAGAATTGTTTTTTGTCTTCTAATTTTTTTTGAATATAATTATTTTTGAATATAATTTTTTTTTTTAAATTTTTTTTTTGAATATAATTATTTTTTGAATATAATTATTTTTTCAATATTTTTTTTTTTAATTAATTTTAACTTTGGGGTCTGGAGTGTGATTGACTGATGTCTCACGGGTGTGATGGTGGGATCCCTTAAAAAAATTTTTATTTTTATTTTATTGACATTTTTAAGCATTAATGAATATTTTTAAATTTTGCGAACCAACTTAAGTTCCGTTTTATTTATCAATTATAGCGTGCTAAATTATTTTATTAAATCTATTTATTAATCTATTATTCTGAGAGTGAAAGTAAATTAATAATTTCTTGTTCCTTATACAGGTAAAAAAACGACGTCAAGGTTAGAAATTGAAAACTACAAATAAACAAAACAAAATTAATTTACTTAAAAAAAAATAAAGACTGACTTCTAAAAAATATGAAATTAAATTAAATGTGACTAAAAATAATTAAAAAAAAAAACTAAAAATATATTGGACATCGAAACTATATAAACCTTAAAGTCAACCAAGAATCCCTTTCACTCTTATTTTTGAAATTATAAAGTTACATTTATCATTGCCAGACCAAAATGGACATCATTTTCGTATTTGTTGTATTGTTGTTAGTTGTATCGTTAGTAGGTAACGTTATACAGTTTTTCGAAAATCAAAGATTGAAACGCAGAATTTGGTATCTAGAAGAACGCTACTTTCGTCACATGGAGCATTGTGAAGCAGCTTTGGAACGTGTTTTGGTAAGTTATTGGGATAAATAGATAAAACTATTTGTTTCTAAATTTCAAAGCAATTTTTTTTAGGTTAACATTTGTTGAGCTTGATTCAATTCTTTTACAAATGGACGAAATCGGAAAAGAATTGTTTTTTGTCTTCTAATTTTTTTTGAATATAATTATTTTTGAATATAATTTTTTTTTTTAAATTTTTTTTTTGAATATAATTATTTTTTGAATATAATTATTTTTTCAATATTTTTTTTTTTAATTAATTTTAACTTTGGGGTCTGGAGTGTGATTGACTGATGTCTCACGGGTGTGATGGTGGGATCCCTTAAAAAAATTTTTATTTTTATTTTATTGACATTTTTAAGCATTAATGAATATTTTTAAATTTTGCGAACCAACTTAAGTTCCGTTTTATTTATCAATTATAGCGTGCTAAATTATTTTATTAAATCTATTTATTAATCTATTATTCTGAGAGTGAAAGTAAATTAATAATTTCTTGTTCCTTATACAGGTAAAAAAACGACGTCAAGGTTAGAAATTGAAAACTACAAATAAACAAAACAAAATTAATTTACTTAAAAAAAAATAAAGACTGACTTCTAAAAAATATGAAATTAAATTAAATGTGACTAAAAATAATTAAAAAAAAAAACTAAAAATATATTGGACATCGAAACTATATAAACCTTAAAGTCAACCAAGAATCCCTTTCACTCTTATTTTTGAAATTATAAAGTTACATTTATCATTGCCAGACCAAAATGGACATCATTTTCGTATTTGTTGTATTGTTGTTAGTTGTATCGTTAGTAGGTAACGTTATACAGTTTTTCGAAAATCAAAGATTGAAACGCAGAATTTGGTATCTAGAAGAACGCTACTTTCGTCACATGGAGCATTGTGAAGCAGCTTTGGAACGTGTTTTGGTAAGTTATTGGGATAAATAGATAAAACTATTTGTTTCTAAATTTCAAAGCAATTTTTTTTAGGTTAACATTTGTTGAGCTTGATTCAATTCTTTTACAAATGGACGAAATCGGAAAAGAATTGTTTTTTGTCTTCTAATTTTTTTTGAATATAATTATTTTTGAATATAATTTTTTTTTTTAAATTTTTTTTTGAATATAATTATTTTTTGAATATAATTATTTTTTCAATATTTTTTTTTTTAATTAATTTTAACTTTGGGGTCTGGAGTGTGATTGACTGATGTCTCACGGGTGTGATGGTGGGATCCCTTAAAAAAATTTTTATTTTTATTTTATTGACATTTTTAAGCATTAATGAATATTTTTAAATTTTGCGAACCAACTTAAGTTCCGTTTTATTTATCAATTATAGCGTGCTAAATTATTTTATTAAATCTATTTATTAATCTATTATTCTGAGAGTGAAAGTAAATTAATAATTTCTTGTTCCTTATACAGGTAAAAAAACGACGTCAAGGTTAGAAATTGAAAACTACAAATAAACAAAACAAAATTAATTTACTTAAAAAAAAATAAAGACTGACTTCTAAAAAATATGAAATTAAATTAAATGTGACTAAAAATAATTAAAAAAAAAAACTAAAAATATATTGGACATCGAAACTATATAAACCTTAAAGTCAACCAAGAATCCCTTTCACTCTTATTTTTGAAATTATAAAGTTACATTTATCATTGCCAGACCAAAATGGACATCATTTTCGTATTTGTTGTATTGTTGTTAGTTGTATCGTTAGTAGGTAACGTTATACAGTTTTTCGAAAATCAAAGATTGAAACGCAGAATTTGGTATCTAGAAGAACGCTACTTTCGTCACATGGAGCATTGTGAAGCAGCTTTGGAACGTGTTTTGGTAAGTTATTGGGATAAATAGATAAAACTATTTGTTTCTAAATTTCAAAGCAATTTTTTTTAGGTTAACATTTGTTGAGCTTGATTCAATTCTTTTACAAATGGACGAAATCGGAAAAGAATTGTTTTTTGTCTTCTAATTTTTTTTGAATATAATTATTTTTGAATATAATTTTTTTTTTTAAATTTTTTTTTGAATATAATTATTTTTTGAATATAATTATTTTTTCAATATTTTTTTTTTTAATTAATTTTAACTTTGGGGTCTGGAGTGTGATTGACTGATGTCTCACGGGTGTGATGGTGGGATCCCTTAAAAAAATTTTTATTTTTATTTTATTGACATTTTTAAGCATTAATGAATATTTTTAAATTTTGCGAACCAACTTAAGTTCCGTTTTATTTATCAATTATAGCGTGCTAAATTATTTTATTAAATCTATTTATTAATCTATTATTCTGAGAGTGAAAGTAAATTAATAATTTCTTGTTCCTTATACAGGTAAAAAAACGACGTCAAGGTTAGAAATTGAAAACTACAAATAAACAAAACAAAATTAATTTACTTAAAAAAAAATAAAGACTGACTTCTAAAAAATATGAAATTAAATTAAATGTGACTAAAAATAATTAAAAAAAAAAACTAAAAATATATTGGACATCGAAACTATATAAACCTTAAAGTCAACCAAGAATCCCTTTCACTCTTATTTTTGAAATTATAAAGTTACATTTATCATTGCCAGACCAAAATGGACATCATTTTCGTATTTGTTGTATTGTTGTTAGTTGTATCGTTAGTAGGTAACGTTATACAGTTTTTCGAAAATCAAAGATTGAAACGCAGAATTTGGTATCTAGAAGAACGCTACTTTCGTCACATGGAGCATTGTGAAGCAGCTTTGGAACGTGTTTTGGTAAGTTATTGGGATAAATAGATAAAACTATTTGTTTCTAAATTTCAAAGCAATTTTTTTTAGGTTAACATTTGTTGAGCTTGATTCAATTCTTTTACAAATGGACGAAATCGGAAAAGAATTGTTTTTTGTCTTCTAATTTTTTTTGAATATAATTATTTTTGAATATAATTTTTTTTTTATAATTTTTTTTTGAATATAATTATTTTTTGAATATAATTATTTTTTCAATATTTTTTTTTTTAATTAATTTTAACTTTGGGGTCTGGAGTGTGATTGACTGATGTCTCACGGGTGTGATGGTGGGATCCCTTAAAAAAATTTTTATTTTTATTTTATTGACATTTTTAAGCATTAATGAATATTTTTAAATTTTGCGAACCAACTTAAGTTCCGTTTTATTTATCAATTATAGCGTGCTAAATTATTTTATTAAATCTATTTATTAATCTATTATTCTGAGAGTGAAAGTAAATTAATAATTTCTTGTTCCTTATACAGGTAAAAAAACGACGTCAAGGTTAGAAATTGAAAACTACAAATAAACAAAACAAAATTAATTTACTTAAAAAAAAATAAAGACTGACTTCTAAAAAATATGAAATTAAATTAAATGTGACTAAAAATAATTAAAAAAAAAAACTAAAAATATATTGGACATCGAAACTATATAAACCTTAAAGTCAACCAAGAATCCCTTTCACTCTTATTTTTGAAATTATAAAGTTACATTTATCATTGCCAGACCAAAATGGACATCATTTTCGTATTTGTTGTATTGTTGTTAGTTGTATCGTTAGTAGGTAACGTTATACAGTTTTTCGAAAATCAAAGATTGAAACGCAGAATTTGGTATCTAGAAGAACGCTACTTTCGTCACATGGAGCATTGTGAAGCAGCTTTGGAACGTGTTTTGGTAAGTTATTGGGATAAATAGATAAAACTATTTGTTTCTAAATTTCAAAGCAATTTTTTTTAGGTTAACATTTGTTGAGCTTGATTCAATTCTTTTACAAATGGACGAAATCGGAAAAGAATTGTTTTTTGTCTTCTAATTTTTTTTGAATATAATTTTTTTTGAATATAATTTTTTTTTATAATTTTTTTTTGAATATAATTATTTTTTGAATATAATTATTTTTTGAATATTTTTTTTTTAATTAATTTTAACTTTGATTACTGAGATTTTAACTGAGCTTGATTCAATTCTTTTACAAATGGACGAAATCGGAAAAGAATTTATTTTGTATAAAATTTTTTTTTGTCTTCTATTTTTTTTTTGAATATATTTTTTTTTAAGTATAATTATTTTTTGAATATATTTTTTTTTAATTAATTTTAACTTTGGGGTGTAGGGTGTGATTGACTGATGTCTCACGGGTGTGACAGTGGGATCCCTTAAGTTTCTTTTTTTAATTTCATTGACATTTATTAAGCATTAATGAATGTTTTTTAAATCTTGCGAACCAANTTTCTATTTTTTTTTTGAATATATTTTTTTTTATGTATAATTATTTTTCGAATATAATTATTTTTTGAATATATTTTTTTTTAATTAATTTTAACTTTGGGGTGTAGGGTGTGATTGACTGATGTCTCACGGGTGTGACAGTGGGACCCCTTAAGTTTCTTTTTTTAATTTCATTGACATTTATTAAGCATTAATGAATGTTTTTTAAATCTTGCGAACCAACTTAAGTTACATGCATTCGTTCAAGCGTCATTTATAGTTCAATTATTTTTCTTGAAAGATTCAGCAGTTTAATCATGACAAAAGTAATTCCGTTCCATTTATCAATTATAGCGTGCTAAATTATTTTATTAAAATAATCTATTATTCTGAAATAAAATGAAAGTAAATTAATAATTTCTTGTTGCTTATACAGGTAAAAAAACGACGTCAAGGTTAAAAACTGAAAACTAAAAATAAACAGAACAAAATTAATTTACTAAAAAAAAATAAAGGCTTCTAAAAAATTATTGAAAATAATATAAAATTGGCGTAATGATTTCATGGATTTTTTTATTGAATAATTTCAGAGTATTTTTTTAGTATTTTAGGTGGTTGTTAGCATGATTATTTACTAACTTTCCTTACCTGATTGTTGCCATTCCTAATCCTTCTATATCAGGATCAATAACAATGATTCAACTGCTCCGACGAAGAATAAACCACCTCGGAATTGATAATTTTTTGGATGGTTGTCTAGTGGATTTCAATTTGAAAAGAAAAAATTCTCCACATATCGGCAAGTTAAATCAACTAACATTTTTATAAAATCAAATTCAGCGTGAATAGAACTACACACCAATTACCTAATGTCAAACTTAAAAAAACTAAGACTATTTCGTAGGTCATCAGATAGGGGTTGAACCCCGACTTGTCCTTGCTTATATCCTTTAAGTTAATGTCACTTTCCAGCAGGCCTAATATTAAACTAAGTCTCACCAATTTGTAGGTGATAAGCTGACATTTGAACTCAGTAACCACGGCCTGTTGCTACCAAATTGCTTCTTAGACATTGCTATGGTCAGGTTTCTGCACTATTTCTAAAGTCACGTGAAGCAATAATGGTTGAGAGTGTAGGTCAACATTTTTAGCTATATCTGGCACAAATAGAATTTTCTATAAGTTACGTTAATATTGTAATATTTTTATGCGCTCTGTTATTGGGTCAAATGTCATAAAATAAAAGTTAAATATATTTGCACCAAATCAACGTAGTCGTAATTGAGCCATTCGAAATTGCAAGAAAAAATATATTTAATTAAAAATATATATACGGGTGACCCATATGACCCTGACATAACCTGCGGATAGTACATTATTGCATATTGGCAGGTGATTGCGAAACAGTATGGTTAGATGTAACTTTATGCAAAGTGCGCTTAAATTTTCCTAACTTGTTTTCTGGTTAATGATTTATTTAATTAAATTTATTAAATAATTTTGAATTTTTTTTATAAGTTCAGGCGACGCAATTCCCAAAAATTAAGCCAAATCCTCATTAAATTTATTTTAATTTCTGACTTTCTCTGTTCAAATTCTAGCATTAAACTGAATCAATGATTTATTTTGGTTTCTATTTGAGATAATTGGGTGAAAGTTACATTTATCATTGCCAGATCAGAATGGATATCATTTTCGTATTGTTGTTTGTCATAGCGTTTCTTTTAGTAGCTAATGTGATGCAGTTTTTGGAAATTCANTTGATTTATTTTGGTTTCTATTTGACATAATTGGGTGAAAGTTACATTTATCATTGCCAGATCAGAATGGATATCATTTTCGTATTGTTGTTTGTCATAGCGTTTCTTTTAGTAGCTAATGTGATGCAGTTTTTGGAAATTCAACGATTAAAACGCAGAATTCGGTATCTAGAAGAGCGCTACCTTCGTCACATGGAGCATTGTGCAGCAGCTTTGGAACGTGTTTTGGTAAGTTATTGAGATAAATAGATAAAACTATTTGTTTCTAAATTTCAAGCCAATTTTTTTTAGGTTAACATTCATTGAGTTTGATTCGTTTCGTTTACAAATGGACGAAAACGGAAAGGCATATTTTTTGTATTAAAACTTTTTTGTATATGAATTTTTTTTTTGTTTATAATTTTTCTAATTAATTTTAACTTTGGGGTCTGGGGTGTGATTGACTGTTGTCTCACGGGTGGTGGGATCCCTTAAAAAAATTTTTTTTTTTAATTTTATTGACATTTTTAAGCATTAATTAATATTTTTTAAATTTGCGAACCAACTTAAGTTACATGCATTCGTTCAAGCGTCATTTATGGTTGAATTATTTTTCTTGAAAGATTCAACAGTTTAATCATGACGAAAGTAATTCCGTTCCATTTATGAATTATAGCGTGCTAAATTATTTTATTAAAACAATCTATTATTCTTATGCCAGATTGCACCATTGCTGATTAAATTTAATCAGTGATTAATGAGTAATTTAATCAATGATTAATTCTTTTGGGTTGCGCCAACCCCGGTTAAATATTAAACAAAGATTATTTTCCTTAATCAGTAATTAAGTTTAATTGTCCAATTTTCTCTGGTTAGTGTTACTAACCGGAGTAAATTGGTAGTGAAGTTTCTGCGAAAGAAAACGTAACTAGAAATTTTAAAGATGAAAGTGAAAATGGAAGTTTATGGTAGCAGTGATGACGAGCTTGACTTGCTAAGCAATATTTAACCTCTTCCTACAATGCGCTGTGCATCTAATCGCCAGAACCCATTCGATGAACTTGAAAAATTTAAGGAGCGGTATAGACTTTCAAAATCTGCATTAATAAAAGATCTTTTTGAGGTATGCTATACTGGTTACTTGTATTTAATTACCGTAGTACTGTGCTCCGTTATAAACTGCCTCTGAGTCATACGGATTCGGAAGTGGCATGAGCTTTGGGCCTAGCATTCCCATCACTTTCTCACCAACATTATTCAGTAGTTCAAGAGATGTTCCTCTACCAGTTTTGTAGCGACGAACTTTATCTTCTCCAGAGTCCTTTTTAGCCTTCCGTTTCACATTATCATAAAGAATTTTTAAATTTTCGGGACTTCGACCCACAGCAGCCGAAGCGCTGAAATCTTCAGAAATCTTCCCCCAGGTTTCCATGTTTTTGTTTGGACGTAATCGCGTCTGTCTTCAAATTTTCAATAACAGCTTTGTAGCGCAACACAATGTCTAGTAGGATTTCTTTATCTTTACTACTGAAATTCGGTGCTCTTTGCTTCTCAGATCGCTGTGACATTTTAGAATTTTTTATTATACAATAATAAAAACTAATTGAAAACTTCGAAATAACAATGAATGCCTTTTTAGAAAATATATATGAAATAAGGATTGAAAAAAAGATTATTTGAATTTCGCGGCAACTTATTTCATTGCTTTGATCTAAAGTGTCAGAGTTCCGTATTTTCATTCATCCTAATCACCGATTTGTTAACCAGCGATTAAGTTTTCTTAACCGGGCTTTCTGCAATCACGAAAATTTAATTTCCTATTTGTAATCAATGATTAGCTAATCATTGATTAAATAATATTTAATCAGCAATGGTGCAATCAGGCATTAGAGTGAAAGTAAATTAATAATATCTTGTTGCTTATGCAGGTAAAAAAAACGACGTCAAGGTTAGAGATTGAAAACTACAATAGACGGGACAAAATTAATTTACTAAAAAAATAAATAAAGACTGACTTCTAAAAAATTATTGAAAATAATATAAAATTGGCGTTATGATTTTATAGCCATATAGTCATAAGTTGGTGGAAGCATAAATGGGCAAAGTGCGCGCGTGCCCTCTCAAAGAGGGCAACCCTGAGGGCGCGAGTGCAGGTATTAGCATGAGGGCACGAGGGCAAAAGGGCAGACTTAAACCGTGAGGGCACGAGGGCAGGGGTGATTCGTGAGGCCACGAGGGCATGAGGGCAGATTTGGATAGTGATGACTTTCGGACAGGCTTGGTTTGTCAGCTCAGGAGTGTAGATTTAGATCGTGAGGGCACTAAGCCAGTTAACTTGCCCTCAAATAAATATTTAATTTCTGTTATACCCCTACTTCTGTGTATTTATATTGAACCTAGTTAAAAATGCAAACGTAATGATCGGGCTTTATTTTTATTTTATTTGGAAAATAAGTAAACCAACAAGCAATCATAAACAAATACCTTTTTTTTTATCAAAAAATTCTAGTTGTCAATAAACACGGTAACAATATTTAGAAATACAACATTACAATTTGAAAGTACGTTATCATTTTTTTTTGTTTCTCATGTCCTTTTTTTTATGTCTGGGTTTAGGTTTATGTGGAACCCTTGTTCCGACACCAATTTCTAAATGATTCGCTTTATTTGCATCAGAATATTTCTCTCGTTTTGATTCTTACATGAACAAAGTGCCCTCCTGCTCTCTCGAGAAGTCAGGAGGGCAGACTTAATTCGTGAGGGCATGATGGCAGACTTGATTCGTTAGGGCAGGGCTTATTCGTGAGGGCAGGAGGGCAGGGCTGATTCGTGAGGGCATGAGGGCAGGAGGACAGTTAACATGCCCATGTATGGGTGGAAGTACTGTTACTTAGGGTGGAATCCACAATGGCTAAACCTGAGACTCAGTCTCAGTTTGGTATTCACAATAACCAAAAGTACGGGTCGAGTTTGATTCTGATCGGCGGATCAGAATCCAAGGATCATTCCGTCGATCAGATTCAGTTTGATATGCATAATGAAAAAGTGATCCGAGATCAAGGTTTGAAAAGTGATCCTGTTCAATGTTTTCCAAACGAGTCAGTTGGGTAGGTTCAGAGGAAAGATTATTAAAGATTTTACTTCGAGATTTCTTTAAACAATTACATTTAGCTAAAAAAATGATTTTAACTAAAATAACCTTACTCAACGTACTCGCTCCTCGTCATTCTACAAATTATTCTAACCTTGCTTNACCTTACTCAACGTACTCGCTCCTCGTCATTCTACAAATTATTCTAACCTTGCTTGTACGACAATCTGGAATCAATCAAATATTCTAAATGCAAGTTCATCTATCCAACTTAATTCACAAAATCTTGTAATCTTAATCAATTCAAAATAAATGTTTCTTTCCAATAAATTTTAAATTCATACCATTAAACGTTCAACTTATTACAAGTTAACTGCAGTTGGTTGGTCAATTTGTGTTTGAAGACTGAATTTCCAAAATTTGNAACGTTCAACTTATTACAAGTTAACTGCAGTTGGTTGGTCAATTTGTGTTTGAAGACTGAATTTCCAAAATTTGTTTTTCTTTCTCGAATTCTTTCTTCTGAATAGAAGTGTCGCGTTTAACTGTGGCATCTTTTAGCTCAACACGAAGAATTTTCAATCGTAATTGGTGCTCCTCATACTCCATATCGACCAAAGAGGAACGAGGATCTCTTTTTTTTCTGTTCTTCAAATCTAGAAAAACCAATTTGGAATTAAACCGTTGTTGAACAGTACTGCACATATATTTACTTTACCAGTTTTATTTTCAACAATTGGTGTTTTCGGGGCTGAAGANAACGTTCAACTTATTACAAGTTAACTGCAGTTGGTTGGTCAATTTGTGTTTGAAGACTGAATTTCCAAAATTTTTTTTTTTTTTCTCGAATTCTTTCTTCTGAATAGAAGTGTCGCGTTTAACTGTGGCATCTTTTAGCTCAACACGAAGAATTTTCAATTGTAATTGGTGCTCCTCATACTCCATATCGACCAAAGAGGAACGAGGATCTCTTTTTTTTCTGTTTTTCAAATCTAGAAAAACCAATTTGGAATTAAACGTTTGTTGAACAGTACTGCACATATATTTACTTTACCAGTTTTATTTTCAACAATTGGTGTTTTCGGGGCTGAAGATGAGTCATCCATGTAATCAACCGATACAGTCAAAGGTAACTGAATCAAAATTTGTCGTAGTGCTCTCGTATGTTTCAAACATATCTTAAAAACCAATAACTTTTACGATTATTGTTATTTAACTAGCTTTAGAGGTTATCTTACCGTCATTATCGTAGTCATAAGGATTATCTAATGGCTTCAGTTGGCTGGGTACAATGGCCATGATTTTAGTTTTTTCTTCCTTTAGGTCATCAGGTTTCCTTCCACCACCAGTTCTCCTCACACTCCGTTTCAAATGAGTAATCTAAGAAAAGATGTGCAATTAAAAATTGAATGAACAAACTTATTTTTAGTTTAATTTATTACTATCATTCATTATACTATAATATTCTTGTTATTTACGTCTTTCTTGGCTCTGCTTTTACTATTTTTCCACCAGCTTTGCAGTTGCTTCGGAGTTCGTTTGGTGAACCCTAATTGACTATTGAATTGAGCTGTTACTTCTTCCCAGGCTTTTTGTTTTTTATTAGTTGTTCCCAGATCTGTCTTCTTATTTTCAATGACATCTTTGACCTCACCAATCAATTCAATTAAATGAAAATTTTCAAATTCGGTATATTTTTCCGTTGAAACTTTTTNTTTTTTATTAGTTGTTCCCAGATCTGTCTTCTTATTTTCAATGACATCTTTGACCTCACCAATCAATTCAATTAAATGAAAATTTTCAAATTCGGTATATTTTTCCGTTGAAACTTTTTCAATTGTGCTTATTTGGTTGGATTCAGTCTCCATTTCACTTGCAAGTTAAATTTTAAATTTTAAATTTTAAATTAATTCAATTGTCAAAACAAAACCAGACAGAATGTAAATGAAAACAACATTCACTGCGCATAGTCAAGCCTGAGCTGAGAATCAGGTTCACAGCAAAACTCGTATCGGCTGAGCCGCTGTTTCTATTTTATTATGAATTCAAATGTGATTCTGAGAAGAGGATAAGAGTCCCACTCGGCTTAGTGGAATCTCCGCTCAGCTTCAAATCTAAACTTTTATTATGGATTCCACCCTTAGAGTGGTTGGGGAATGGTGACGTTGAGGTTGTGTTGCTGCAAATTCCTGAATTTCAACCCAATTTAACTCTTAGGCCCAGGGTTTATAAAAAAACTTTAAACTTTAAGTCTCAATTAATAACAATACTATTCATTCAGTATTCATAAGTAGGACGATTTATTGTAAGTCGTTTTTTTTANAAGTCTCAATTAATAACAATACTATTCATTCAGTATTCATAAGTAGGACGATTTATTGTAAGTCGTTTTTTTTAAATCATTCCCGGTAGTAGTAGTAGTTATGAATATGATTCATGGGCACTGATTCGTTCGTTCAAAATTTCGCGTACTATGCTTGTTCGTCATGAAACTTTATAATCCTGAGAGGAAGTTCGAAATAATTTTAGCTTATAATTTAGGTCAATTATGTAACTGTAATTGATTTGTATAAGTTTTTTCTTTGTGCATAAACTTAAGCAGGTGTAAAGGATTGAGGAGAAATATAAAGAACCCTTTCGGATAAGGTCTGTTTTTGGGCCCAATTACATGCCAAACTATGGAGTTTCGCTGGGCCTAATAATTATGCAATTATGCAACCTGAAAAAGTGAAAACTGTATAGATACAAAATATTTTCACACGAAAATGTACAAATCCAACATTTTCAGCATTTTGAATTCTTCACAGTACCGCGGACAAATTGTTTAGTATACTCTAATATGAATTCAGTTGTCCTTAGCATTCGTTTTTCAAAAAAGAGCTAATATACCAGCCTGGGATAGAAAGAAAGGGTTGAAGGATGTTGATTTGGCGTACGTTAGCAAGGGATCCCATTTTTTAACCAACTCAATTCGCTATCTTTGGCACTTAGGAAAAATTATAGCTAGCGCTGTCCCTCTTTGTTCGGGACATACTTTACACCAAAACGAAAACAATTGAACTTAGAAATAATTGAACATATAGACTATCATAAACTTGTTTTTGAATTTTGCCACTTTGACTGTTATTTTCGAGTTGCACAGTTTTTACCGTNTTCGGAGTTCGTTTGGTGAACCCTAATTGACTATTGAATTGAGCTGTTACTTCTTCCCAGGCTTTTTGTTTTTCATTAGTTGTTCCCAGATCTGTCTTCTTATTTTCAATGACATCTTTGACCTCACCATTCAATTCAATTAAATGAAAATTTTCAAATTCGGTATATTTTTCCGTTGAAACTTTTTTAATTGTGCTTATTTGATTGGATTCAGTCTCCATTTCACTTGCAAGTTAAATTTTAAATTTTAAATTTTAAATTTTAAATTTTAAATTTTAAATTAATTCAATTGTCAAAACAAAACCAGACAGAATGTAAATGAAAACAACATTCACTGCGCATAGTCAAGCCTGAGCTGAGAATCAGGTTCACAGCAAAACTCGTATCGGCTGAGCCGCTGTTTCTATTTTATTATGAATTCAAATGTGATTCTGAGAAGAGGATAAGAGTCCCACTCGGCTTAGTGGAATCTCCGCTCAGCTTCAAATCTAAACTTTTATTATGGATTCCACCCTTAGAGTGGTTGGGGAATGGTGACGTTGAGGTTGTGTTGCTGCAAATTCCTGAATTTCAACCCAATTTAACTCTTAGGCCCAGGGTTTATAAAAAAACTTTAAACTTTAAGTCTCAATTAATAACAATACTATTCATTCAGTATTCATAAGTAGGACGATTTATTGTAAGTCGTTTTTTTTTAAATCATTCCCGGTAGTAGTAGTTGTTATGAATATGATTCATGGGCATTGATTCGTTCATTCAAAATTTCGCGTACTATGCTTGTTCGTCATGAAACTTTATAATCCTGAGAGGAAGTTCGAAATAATTTTAGCTTATAATTTAGGTCAATTATGTAACTGTAATTGATTTGTATAACTTTTTTCTTTGTGCATAAACTTAAGCAGGTGTAAAGGATTGAGGAGAGATATAAAGAACCCTTTCGGATAAGGTCTGTTTTTGGGCCCAATTACATGCCAAACTATGGAGTTTCGCTGGGCCTAGTAATTATGCAATTATGCAACCTGAAAAAGTGAAAACTGTATAGATACAAAATATTTTCACACGAAAATGTACAAATCCAACATTTTCAGCATTTTGAATTCTTCACAGTACCGCGGACAAATTGTTTAGTATACTCTAATATAAATTCAGTTGTCCTTAGCATTCGTTTTTCAAAAAAGAGCTAATACACCAGCCCGGGATANAATATACCAGCCCGGGATAGAAAGAAAGGGTTGAAGGATGTTGATTTGGCGTACGTTAGCAAGGGATCCCATTTTTTAACCAACTCAATTCGCTATCTTTGGCACTTAGGAAAAATTATAGCTAGCGCTGTCCCTCTTTGTTCGGGACATACTTTACACCAAAACGAAAACAATTGAACTTACAAATAATTGAACGTATAGACTATCATAAACTTGTTTTTGAATTTTGCCGCTTTGACTGTTATTTTCGAGTTGCACAGTTTTTACCGTATTTGGCTGATTACCACCTTCGCGTTATTACAGAGCTTTGTTGCGTTGATTCTAAGTATTCAGTCACGTTTGTCTTGTTGCCAGGGCAACAGTCATAATGTTATTTTTTATCAATTAATGTGAAAATAATTTAACAAAAATTAGAACGAAATAAGACAAAAACGGTTCTTGCTATTTTATAGTGGATGTATAACAAATGTAGGAAAACGACGCTTTAAACATACACTAATTCGTATTGACTCCGAGATAATACCGTAATTACATGATAATTTATTTTGATTTATTGGTTAATTGTTTCCTCTAAAAAGAAAACAAATTAATATTGTGCACTGTTTCGCCAGAATCGCGATTTGAACTTATCAAATGCTGACGGACGAAGAATTTCATAAATCTTGTCATCCCTACCGTCCGTGGATAAATGTCGTACCCATCCAAAAATTCAAACAAAAATAATTGTACATATACAATACTTTTTATCAAAAATAATGGTCCATGTCCAATATATACAAATAAAGTAAAGTTTGCTTATAAGATTTTACACTATTAGTCTTTGAATTTTATGAGCAAAACATTGTAGCGAAACTCACGGACTCAAATTATAAGGTGACGGGTCGTGACAGTGAAGTAACTGCCCTGTGACTCACCGTGCTATATGTGACTCTGAGTCACTGTCACTGTCTCGGCGTTTGAAGATACATGTATTAATATAATCCTCTTTTATTCTATAGTGAGTGTGAGTATAACTGTTTATAACTCATGGCCTAGGTAACCGCGTGAATCTCCGAGATATACTTTTGTGACTTTAAAATTTGCGTCTGACAAAATGGCAAAATAAGTTACTAAACTGTGAATCTATGACTCTCATTGAATTAAATTCAGACTTAGGTGTAACTTCGTGCTTAACAATTTGCACACAAAAATGCCATTTGTCAAAATGACGTGGGTTGGAAGCAAGTTTATGTACGACATCGTACTCTTCAAAGTAATACGGATGATTCTAAGGACATAATTCTAGAAACCACTGTAATAAAAGTACCGCGCCGCTAACGTGCATGTTCCCACCATTTTCCCCTGATGATGACGTCACTATGCACTGTTCCCAAACTTTCTCCCTCCCTTCTACTTTCAAGATGTATACCAATGAAAGTAATCTTATGGCCAATTCTTACTGTACAAAAATTTCGCATTCCCAGAGGATTAAATAACAACGATTCCAAAAATTCTGAAATTTTCAACGTAGAAAACTGTTCCTACCCAAATTCGTTTTGGGTAGGTACAACTTAAGAATTTAAATAAACTTTCATTTAATAAAATGACAGAAACACCATTTTTGCATGTAATTATGCATTACTGACTCCATGTTTGTCCATTTTAAATTCAAATAGGTGGGGCATTGTTCTAAAAAAAGGTGGGATTTAATGAGAGACGAATGAAGTATCAACTTTAATTTAGTTGAATTTCCTAGGTCAATGCAAAGTAAGATATAATTTGGTAATAAGATGATTCTCTATTTACATTACGTGTTAAGAGACTCAAACATTAAAAATTAAATAACTTCGTTCTAGCGTGCGGGAGTGTTGTTGAAGCTTTTCTATTGGTTTCTATTTTAGTTCTTCTATACCAGAAAAAAATTTTATCCCAAAACGAATGCGAAGTTGTATTTTTTTTGCGGGCCCAACAACAGCAGAAATCCGAAAGGGACCTTTATTCAATGTTCAATGTTTATTCAATGTTTATTTTGAATGCTTATTTTGAGTGTTTAATAAATTTTTATTTTCCCCTTCAATGTTGAATGGTTTCGAAGTATTATTGTTGATAGACAAAAGCGTTTGCTAAAATGATTTATATTAGGCAATCAATTTCATACTTAAAAATAAAATTACAAATCATTCAACTTTAGATTATTTAAACAAAAATTAGAAACTGTTCAACTTTAGATTATTTCAACCAAAATTAGAATATTTTGGGTTGTCAAGGAAAGTCGTGTTTTTGAACTTCTTTTTTTGCTCCTTCAATTTTGAATTATTTCTTGTGTCATCTTACTTACTGGACCATTTGTTTAATTGGGAATCACTGGACTGAGCATTCCTGTCATCGAATCCTGTCGAAGCTGTTCCTTTACGGTCATCATCTTTACTACAAACCTTGTCAAAGTTGTCCATCAGAAGAAAAAAAAAACTTTCCTAAAAATTTAAGCATTCAAAATATTGTTGGGTACTCATCAACAACCTTCAACTTCCATAATATCCTTGGCAACATCCAACATTAATTACAAAGCTAAGTCAATTATTTAACTTAGTATATCTTGGGTCCACCACAACTTTCCTGCTGAAAAATTGAGATACTATCACCACTTTTATATCTATCTAGGATTGCAG
>NIPM01000548.1:0-90372 GCA_002738285.1 Holacanthella duospinosa
TAATTGAATTAAAAATTGAAAATAACTTAATATTTCGTTTTAATTATCATAAACTCAATACTAAAAAATAAAAGCAGATAAAATAAAATAAAAACATACTAAAATCAAATTTGTTCGATTGAATTTTTAGATTTAAGTACTATTCCTGTTGTTTGTTACAGAATTTCGACTTTTCGCCATAATTTAATTAATCTGAGTTATTGATAAACTCAAAGTCGATAAATTTCATTTAGGGCTATTTTTTGATCAAGTTTTTCAAAATTATTGAAAAATTAATATAAGAAATTTAAAAATAAATAAAGGAGTCACTTTAATTTATATAAAAAGATTTATAAAATTCATGTTTTAACTAATAGCTTTAAGGAGTAATTAAGGCATAATACCCCTGGGAGAAATCCAATATTCTCAACAAATTTCAACCAAAAGTCTCAACTCGGCTTCATAAATTCCTCTGAAATGTACTCTCCTGAGTATATTTTTTCAGGGAAATAGTTCCCGACGCCACTTTTTTTCAACAAATTTCTCCGACTTTGCTCGGAAACTAAAGCTTTGAAGTTTCCACACCCCATCTAACAGTTTTATTTATTAGATCACGGAGAACGGTACCAACAGAGGTCGACATGCTAATCACATTACGGGGAGAAGTATAGCAGTCCCAGTCAACGCTATACTCCTTGGATTACCCATCTTCCCACATTTAGGTTTTGAGTACCACCCTTTTACCCATGATCTTTAATTGAGAGGAGGAAACCGCCAAACCATTATCTGGTTTCAGTTTAGGGGCGTATTTGTTTTCCCTCCTCTCTCTGGAGTGGAACACCTTATGCCCCAGCCTACGATGATTTGACCCCTGGAATGTAGATACCGAATTTTCATAAATGGTACTTGAGTAGGCGTAGAGGGACATGTATTGCTTAGTATCCTTTATGCGGAGCTTTTGTACCAGGTCCTCTCTACCAGGATCCTCGTAGATCTCAAAGTAGGCATCGGTGTCGGTCTCTAAGAAAAACTCCCAGAAACAGTAAGTTACAAGGTATATAGAATCCACATGATTCTTTCTTTCGAATTCGTCGAAGACTTTCTGCAGAAGTCCGAAGTGCCCATCTATATCTGACTTTCCGTGATATTCTGCAAAGAAATTCTGGGAGGTGAAGTAATTCTTAGTAGATAGCTCCAAGAGTATATAACTCCTTAATTCCTCGGATCTAAAATGGCCTGCATTATCTGACCAGAAATGTGTTTTAGAGAAACTTCTCAGCTTTACCTCCTCCAGTTTCCTGAGGCAGCTCTTGACATAGTGGGAATCATGACTAATAACTTCTGAGAGGTAGTTATAGTAGCTCCTCTTTATTTCTCCCGCCACTTTATAGATGACACAGAAGCCGAGACAAGATATAGAAGATTTGTTGTAGTATGCTTGGGATCTTTCCACAGCCCCCCCCCCACCGAGCTTGAAGTTCTGTTTGAAATCCATGACTACCACGCACTCATCATGCTCCAAGTTCTCTAGTCTTTGTCTAAAGTAGCCCTTTTGATCTTTATTTAACTCAGCATGGGGTTTGTAGAACCTTACTCGTTTGTCCTGAGAACTTTCACCTAGCCTCCTTTCAAGTTTCTTACCATTTATGCTGATATCACACATATCCGTCTTCTTTTTCAAATATTTGAAGTATTTTGGGCATAAAGTGTAGTATGTAGACAAGCTTAGGTTAATTTCTAGGTTTTCGGCCATTATTTTCTTATAAATATATAGTTTAGGTTGTTGGAGATTTTATACAGGCTGATTTCTATGTAGTTTGCATGTTATCTCAGAATATTTGGTCAACTATTCATTAATTAACTCTTTTATATCTTCACCTTTTTGTTTTTTAGATTCTGGTTGATAAATCCCCCTATTTTCTATTTCATCTCCTCTTTTCCTTTTTGCAGTCTTGTACATAGTATTTGAGAAAGTAAAACCACTTTTTCTCAGATCCTTTTTCGATATTTCGCCTGCAACTATCGATAAAACTGCATATCTTTCGTTTTTTGGTGTTTTGTTGAATAATTTTAATATATTCTTAACTAGTTTTTGGAGTGTTGTTGGTGATTCTTCAGTATTAATGTTTTGATTATCATACGGTAAATATCTTGCGTTCATTTTAGTAACTGTAATCTAATAAACGTTAATTTAAAGCAAAAAATGTTTGTTTAATTTATTTTACCAACAAACTGGTTGAAAATTTATTTAGGGTCTGTTTTAATTCCCGAAAAAGTGTCTCTTCCGAAAATAAATTCCCATATTTATAGCAATCTTACAGGAATTAAGTATACACGTAGATCAAGACCCAGTGAATAATGCATCTTTATTCTGGCTTGATAAAAATTCAGTATATGAAAAGAAGAATATTGAAATATTTCGAGATAATTTTAAAATTGGCAACGAAAATTTTGTGAAGGAATTTCGAAACATATAAGCTCACAAGTTTACAATTTGATTCTCCTAATTTTATAACTTCCACAAAAATGACAAGAGTCGTTTCTTCCTTGACTATCATGAGCTTTGTAAAAAATTATTTTACCTATAGTTTATCAACCGTTTGCGGAATATCTGAAAAGGTACGGTAGATTATTGAAAGTTATTAGTTAATAACACTAAAGAATTATTAAACTACAATGATTTAAAGTTCTGGACTGATACTTCCCTATTTTGGATAATATTATCCTTGTGTTAGAAAACAAACATCTGAATTTAAAGGATTTTGGAATGATATTTATAAAAACAAAACTCAAGGATCTGGGAGCGCAAAAATAACAGGCTGGATAAGTGTATTCTTCCCTTATTTACTCAATGATAATGGATATTACAAGAGTGATTTTGATGTCATTTTTTCTAATGTGTCATCCCATCTGGAGTTTGGAAAGCACCCTTCGCCTGAAATATAGAGGAAAACCTCTTGACATATTTTTCATAGGAGGATTTTTTGGAACTGAAATGGTAAAGAATAATCATATAACTCCCTCTTTAGGTTGAGCTGTATTTCATCATAAAGATTTTGAAAAGCATGACATGCCAATTGAGGACGACTGGCCTATTAATTACAGTGGAAATAGCACGAAAATCTTTTCAAAGGATAATGAAGTTTCAATTAAGCACGGTGTTAAACTTGATCATGTAATTGAATCACTGATAAATTTTATTAATGTGACTGATGTAGAATTTCAAAAGAAATATTTTACACAATCAAAAGTTTATTCAGATGAAATGCTTATTGGGATAAAAAATCAGAAAGGTATTCTAACTTTTTTAGAGTGAAAGAACACGTCCCTTAGCAACTATATGAAGACATATTGAGATGGTGACATTTCTTGGAAATAAACTCACTTTTTTAAAAAGAAATAATTTTAATTGGTAAAATGCTCACTTATGATACATGTAAAATATAACATAATGTACCTAAAATAGCAAACAAATTTTAAACAATTTGTTTGCTATTTTTGATTTGTATTTGTAAGCCTGGTGTTGATCATGAAATATAAAAGAAAAATTCAAAAAGTACTGAAATTATTTTACATGATTAAAATAATGTTTGAATCATTTGAAGATCTTCGATATAGTGTCTAGTTTTTTAATAAACTTAAAGCCTATTTTAGGCATATAGGGTTTTCCGATCTATTAATGAATTGCGAAATTCTACGAAATAGATTGAAAAACTTATAAACATTCAAAAACAAACATTTCTACCCAATGAATACAAATATAAATGCTGATATACAAAAAGAAAGACAATTAATGAGAAAACGTATAAATATCTCGTTTTTAAGCGAGTTGAGATAACCGAATTTGTACCAAAAACTGACTTCAATGTTAAATAGAAACGTACTATATTGGATTTCTTACTTCACTCCAACAAATAGCGATACAGTTTTCAATCCATATGGAAGAAACAGACCTCTAAAGTTTATAAGTCAATACAGAAGACCTTTAAGATACAATAAACTACCACCTAGAATGAAGCCAAATACCGGAGAATATAAAATAAGGTTGGATGTTAAAAAAGAAAATGTTAAATATAAAACACTGACTTTGAAAGATTATATATCCACAGAAGAAGTTTTGAAAGAAACAGAGTTGCAACAATGTAGCGATAATAAATTGATCTATTTATCAGAAAAAGATGGAAAACATCCAAATGGACTATTTGGGACTGTTCATCTAGCTTACGCTCGTCATCATGGTTTAAGTTTGACACCAGATCAAGTATTTATAGCTATTTTACAGGGCTTGAGTATCCATGTAAATCAAGACCCGGTAAATAATGCATATTTATTTGGACTCGATGGATCAGGTGTAACTAATAAGAAGAATATTGAAATATTTAGAAATGAATTCGATATTTTTGGCTTAAATGATTGGGAAAATGTTTTTCCGGAATTTTGTACTGGTATTTCAAAGCATATAAATTCCAGAATATATAGTCTGATTTCTCCTAACTTTACTACTTCTACTAAGTTATCCAGAGCTGTTTCTTCTTTAACAGTTATGAGTTTGATGAAGAATTATTTCACTTTTAGTTTATCAACAGTTTGTGGAATACCAGAAATAGAATTAAAAGGTACAGTGGATGATTGGAAGTTATTAGTTAATAACACTAAAGAATTATTGAACCATACTGACTTGACATTTTGGACTGATAAGTTATTTCCTAAATTAGATGAAATCATTCTTGCTTTAGAGGGCAAACACAAAAATGCTAAAGAATTTTGGAACAATATTTATAAGAATACGACAGTAGGGTCAGGTACTCCCCAAATCACTGGTTGGATAAATGTCTTCTTCCCATATTTATCTTTTGATGGAAGCACATATTACAGAAATTATTTTGATGTCATCTTTTCCGATATTATTCCGTCTGGAATCTTGAGCGCACCTTTTACATGGAACTATAGAGGAGAAACATTAGAAATGACATTTGTTGGAGGACTTTTTGGAACAGAAATAATTGAAAATGATCACATTACTCCTGCTTTAGGTTGGGCTGTATTTCACCATAAAGACTTTCGCATACAAAAAGAAAGAATAATGAGAATACCTTTTAAGCATGAATACCCTAAAATTTTAGATCATAAAGAGGATAAGAATCATTACGGTCATTCTACTAAAGAAATCAATAATAAAGCGCCAGTTGGTTCAATCATAAATGCGAAAGTTAAGAAAGCAGATATAATATCTACAAGAAACCCGAATTGGTTCGTAACATTTTTTCGTAAAACTTAGTTTCTTTCCGAATGTCTTTGATTCTGTTTCATGAAATAAACTTTTGATCAATTGATTTCATTTCAAGTCTTGATGACATTACTTGATATTTAAAACTTTATAAAAACATATTATGAATGATTTAATCGCCTGTGTATATTCTTGTGATGAATACAGGACAAGATAGAATTGATCAATACCTTTCAAAATTAATAAAGCTTGTTAAAAGTAAATTTTCATAGCCTGAGAAGGAAGAGATTCATTAGGACAATAAGGGCATTTAAATCGACTAAATATAAAATAAACATGCGTTACTTTGAACCTTTACTAAGCTTGTTCAAACTTTCTAAACAGATAGCATGACCACATGGCATCAACATAGGTGGATTTTCACTCGTGGCTTGCTCTTTAGAAACCGGACAAACAAATATCGAGTGAAATCTTGTATTATCTTGCAGTTGAATCTCGACCTAAAAATATAAATAACCCATCATATACGGGCAATTCCCCTTGTTGACTCCATTCGTTTCTCTTCTCTTTCATTATGTTTGCTACTTTAACCAAAACTGGTAATGCAATGGTACCTACCATTAAACTAAAAGTTTGTAGATATTTCTTATTACCTAACGTATAATGGACTTTCATGTGAAAGACCTAAAAGTGAACAAAAATCTTTGATGAATGTATGTTGAATATCAGTCCAATAACTCGGGTTTAAAAAATCGGTATAAGGTGAAGAAGACAAATCATTTCTTTTAGCATAAACCAAAAATCCCATCAATCTTTGGATATCTATCCATTAAATTACAATCACAATATACCATGTAGAAATTTTTTTGCAAATCTAGCTAAATTTTCTTTAGCATAAGGCAGAGCTTCATCACCTCTTTGATTGGTTATCAAATAAATGTATTGCATCTTGTAAAGTTTGAATTCTAAACAACTTCCACTAGATTCTAATTGTTTTCGATGCTCTTTAGCCCAACTAAGAAAATTAATTGTACATAGTACTTTAAAGCTGGTATCAGGTCTTTATTTTTGATGGAATTCAGAATAAAATGTAATCCTTCAAATTTATCTTTTAATTCGGATGGAAACTCCATAATTGCTTCCTAAAAAGATGCCGGGGTTATTGATATTACTTTGCTAAATAATTCTGCTATTTCAAAATGACCTTCTCTTATTAAATGTTGGACAATAATTAATTTGAATACGTCTTCTTTATTTGAAAATGCATTAGGATTACTAGCTAAAGTAAGATCCATTTTGAATTTCTATAAATAAAATAATGAGATTAATAAAAATACTTTATCTAGAAACTTCCCGTACTTGTTAAAAGCTCCATAGAAATCTTTTTGGCTAGTTTGTAAAGAATTTGAAAGTTCATTGAGTTTATCGAATGCTTTATTGGGATTCTTCTCTATTTCTTCCTTGAACGATTGAACTAGGCTGTTTAATTCGGTTAGAGATTTGTGTATGTTCTTGGACGTTTTTTGTTGCTTTTCTGTGACCTTTTCGAATTCGTTAGAAATGTCCATTTTCCAAAACAATTTTGGCTATTAATCTTAAGTTCAACAGGACTGGTCTATTTTACAGTCTAAAGTTGCACAATAGCATAGATACAAGTTAGGGGGATATACACAATAATTTTATTTAAATAAAAACTTTTATAGAATTAAAAAGGTTATTTGATTTAGCAGATTGTAACTGTTTCGTTAAATTATTCGAATCAGATATGGAATTTCTTCTTAACAAAGTATCAATCCAACTTGATTTTCTTCTTTTGATTTCAATATACTTTTGATTGTAGATTGTACTAGAGTTGCTCTCGACTTCGATGTAGAATTCCGCTCTTATATCATCTAACAGGGCTGTATCCAAGTCCAAATTGGACATGTCTTCCATAATCGAATCAAAGTCGTAAGAATTGAACAGTTCGTTTGATGTTAATAGACTAGCTAACTCGTCGAAATCGGATACTTCCAATAACATGTCTTCATTCTTCATGAGAATCACCAAGGATAGCTTTAAGATAAAAACTAAACTATCTTGAATAAGGAATAAGCAGTCATAAATAAACTGAATAGAGTTGATACAGAATAAGCTATTAAACAAAGAAAGGAACCATTTTGAAGAGTAGAAAATAGGATCCATATTCAAAGAGTGGAAGTGATAAGCAAGTCTGGGAGTTAAGGTACTGATTAGGATGTTTAGTTTATATATCGTACATTTGAGCTCCATCAAATTGGTTTTGTACATTTCTCGCAAGTTATTCTTGAACATGAGATTGACCAGGCAACAAAAGCAATCGTCTTCTTCCAACTCCATCAATAATGGAACTACAACATAATTCAAACCTTGACAATAGCCTATTTCTTTATCAAATAAGGAGTAAGCCTTCAGTACATTGAATAATTTCGATTCCAAAACAGAATCTTCAACTAGAAAGGTTCTTTTGATATCTTTTAAAATCTCGTATTTATATTTGAACTCCTCTATAGTTATTAAATCTCTGTATGTTTTTACCAATCCTTCATCTCTATTTAACTTAATCCATACGCTTTTTCTGCCCAATTTTTCTTGACCAATCAAAGCGTCACAGTTGTAATACTCAACTAGGTTGGTCCAATAGTTGCTATCGGCTAAATCAAACTTGAACATTTTGTTTGGAGAAGTTTTCCGTCGTCTTTATATACAATTTTAAAAATTCGAAATTGGTTTAACAATAAAACAAATCCCTAAATTTCAAGACCGTAAAATTATCAACCAATCCTTTACGAAAAAAGGGACAAATATTGGCAATTGTTAAATAAGTTTATTAATAGTTATAATATTACAACATTATGTGATCTATAAAATAGTACACTGTTAAATGGTGTAGCAAAATGTACACACAAATCTGAAAATCATATCACCAAATCAGATAATGATCATTGTCAAATTAATAGCCAAGAAAATGCAATCTCAAATGATTTCTTAAACCATATGATATTAGCAATAAAATGCCCAATAAATATAGTTTTATTTCCCCTAAATTGATAGATTTCTTCATACACTTCTACAACCAGTCAAATTGGGATTCAATTTTAAATAAGGAGAGAAAATACTATAAAGAACAACTTCCACGTTTACTTTATTATTTTGAAACCAATAGAGCTTAGAGAGAACGTTGAGGAGATCTGTTTGTTTGCATTTTATCGTTTAAGGCTAACCCGTCCTGAATTTTGATCGACAATAAGGATGAGACATTGAATGCAAGCCAATACGCCTTGAAAATAAAGTTTGATCCTTATGACCACAAACACTTATAAACCCATTTTTGGGTAGCCGCGTAATATAAGATGTTTTTGATACTCTACTCAGTTACCTAATATTTATTATTATCTTGGTATAATGATGATCATTTATGGTATATTTTTTCAACCAGAAACTATAATAAAAGTCATTTGGTAAATCAAATCTAAGAGAAATATAAAACCAAATTGATTGATATGGATTTATTGGATTATTTTCGACTTGATAGATTTTTTATTAGTAATAAAATTATTATAAAAAACGAGTCAATATAAGCATAAATCAACACTATAATAGGGAAGTTTATTTTCGCTCAGAGTGGGTAAACTGGGGTGAAAAGTTGTGTTAAAATATCGAGTTAAAAAATATAATATTTAAAAACATTTTAATGTTGGCTTTTATTAAAGCCTCATTTCTGAAACAGGTTGAAGTCATATGGGGTGAATTGTAACAAATAAATAACTAAAAATCATTCAAAAATATTAATATAGTCAATAACACTATAGTTTTTTATTGAATAAAATTATTTTTACACTTTAGTAAGAATTGGACCTTCGTTTTTAGCCATTCTATATTTATAGAAAAAATGCCTATAAGTCTCGCCATGTACATTCATCCTTCAGTCTATCAAGTCTTTTCAGATCAAAAAAGGCAAGTCGAATCTTATCAAAAGAATAAGCAGTTTGATAAAATAATTAAACCCACATAGAACTCTACCCAAAACTCACAGTCACATTTGAATGACTGACTTGTCAATTTTATTATAATTAAAAATAGATGCAATTAAACAATATAATTCATAAGGCTTAACCACAATAAAATATTAAATTTTAGAATATGGCGTATAATAAATATATAAACACTATTTTTTGCTAAAAAATAAACTAAATCAAACATGCCAAGAGATTAGCAGAGAACAACCACGAGAGGCTCCGAATCCAGGGGTTTATGGGAAACAGCTATAAATGAATGTGTTAAGGGGGAAGAAAAAATAAGGAAGATTGCAAATTTATATAGACTTTGCCATGTAACATTTACAAGAAAGATTGAACAATTTAAAAGCGAAGGACATTTCAAAGTAGGCTACAACCCGAAAAATAAAGTTTTTTCTAATGAACAAGAGGAAATACTCGAAAATTATTTGATAAAGAGTTGTAAATATTTCTATGGATTTTCATTTAAAGATTGTAGAAGATTTGCATTCCAGCTGGCAGTTAGATATCAATTAAATTATCCAATAATTTGGGGAAAGAAGGAGCTTGCAGGACAGGATTGGCTTTCTAAATAGACATAAAAAAATATCACTTCTTTCCCCTCAAGCCACAAGCTTGCTAGAGCATCAAAATTCAATGCAAGCAAAGTAGCTCACTTTTTCTCTAATTTAAAATTTGTGATGGATAAATACAAGTTCCAGCCAGAATCAATATTCAACATGGATGAAACAGGTGTGACAACTGTCCAAGTCCCGGGTAAAGTGATAGCTCGCAAAAGAAGCAAGTCAGTTGGTGCTGTAACTTCTGGAGAAAGAGGATCACTTGTTACTGTAGCTGTATCAGTGAGCGCTATATGTTACTTTATTCCACCGATGTTTCTATTTCCAAGAATGAGATATAAATCTTCTTTTGTAAATAATGGTCCATTAGGAAGTACTGGTGTCGCAAATGGTAGTGGGTGGATGCAGTCAAGCGATTTCTGTCATTTTTAGAGCATTTTGTTATTCATACCAGATGTAACAAATAAACACCTGTTCTTTTGTTATTAGATAACCACGAATCCCATATTTCAGTAGATGCGATTGATTATTGTCGTTCAAATGGAATTTTAATGGTCACATTTCCTCCACACTGTACTCATAAGCTTCAACCATTGGATAGATGTGTGTTTAGAACCTTTAAATACAACATCAATATAGCCACTGATAATTGGTTAAAAAGCAACCCTGGTAAATTATGGCCATCTATGAAATCCCAAGTATTGATAAAATTTGTTTGCCGATTGTTGCTACTCCGAAAAATATACAATATGGGTTTCGTAGCACTGGTATATGTCCTTTAAATGAACAAATATTTAATGAAGAGGATTATATGCCTTCATATGTAACCAATCAAATCCTAGAAACCGAATATATGCCTGATAATACTCATAAAATTGGAATTTTTGACCCAGAAGCTGTTCAACATATTCCTAAATCTATTCTTAAGCCCAAAATAGATAGAAGAACAAAGAAAAGTGCAATTATAACCAGTTCTGCTACGAAAAATGAGGCTATAGAGAAGCTCAAAAGATCTAACGCCAGAAAAGAAGTATGTGAAAAAAATGGTAGCATTTTAGAAAAAGGAAAGCGATATAAGAAAGGAAAAAAATTCAATAAATGATTACCTAAGATATATATTTGTTTTATATTTACACAGTTGTCTAAATAATAATAAAACTCAAATAAATGCAATATTACATTTCACCCCCTATGTAGCAAATTTTGTGGCTGAAAATTTTGATTTAAAAATAGATTTTTCTCGATTTTACATTTTACATATTATTTTTTTATTGAAAATGTAATTAAACTGATTTATAAACTTTATACTATACTATCTTGTACCAAATTATCTTTACAAATGAATTCATAAATCCAATATTATGCAAGTTTGTTACAATTCACCCCAGTTTACCCTAGTCCCCATTTTATTTATTAAATAATTGGTTGAATAAGAGTGAGAATAATCTAGATTCATTAAAAAGTTGGTTAAATTAAGAAGAGAATCAAAAAGGGAATACTCTGAACGAAAATAAATTGCCATATTAGAGAATCAATTTTGTAATAAGGTGTGGTCCGTTATTCCTGTCCACTTTTATAAATTTAAATACAGACAAATTATGTGATTTTTGAATCACATTAAATAAACTTTATTAAATTAAAGCAATAAAATTTCAATATATTTTATTTTTAAAGAATGAGAATCAAAACAGGGCAAATGCAATCTGCCACTATTAACGAAGATATTGCTTCTAAAAAGACGACTAGACACTTTAAGTACAAAAACTATACATAAGTCTGTAGAAGAAATAGGTACTTCTATTTATAAAAAAAGTCCTACTAAAATAATCACTTCTAAAGTCAAAATGAAAATACCAAAATGTCCTTCCACATATTTCGAGGAGAAATATATATAAACACTTTAAAAATGAAACATTAAGTTAAATATATTTTATATATATCTCGTTTATTTTTAAAATAAATATTACGCTTCTTATTATTTTAGTTTTTTGACAGGAATAACGAACCACACCTTAAATACTAGTCTACGCCACGAATTTTGCAAAAAACATTTTAATAAATAGCTTTTTAAATAATAAATCAAAAATGATCAAAATAAATATAATAAAAGTATTCATTGCAAACAATAAAATTGATTCAAAATACGAATGCCCATTTTTGTCATTGTTTGGCTAATTTCATATGTATATGCTGATCATTTTTACTCTTTTTTATAACATTTCCTTGGAAAAGCGTGACTTATCCTTGCATCAGGAAATGAGAATTACTATTTGTACACTAATTATAGCCATATAAAAACATTTAATGTTAAACATATTACAAGATTTATGTATATCAAATAATCAAAAATGAATCGCCTATTTTTAGCTAAAAACTCTGTATCACATGACAGAATCAATGGTTGAGAATAGAGCCTTCAACAAATAGACTTCATTAAACTCTCGAAACTTTATGAGGGAATATGTAGTTGACTTGAGTAACTATATCATTTCAGGTTCAAGATGGCATCTATGAATAACAAGATGGCATTTGTCAATTTCATGATGGGACTTTTGGTCATACTTTTAAAAAATAGGTTATATACTCTAGGGCCGATTTAACAGTATTTCTGAGGAGCGATTAAGCCTATAAAATTGAAGATTTGTTAATGACTATAAAAATGATGATAATACATCGTCATGAACACATATTATGAAATGATTCTTGGAATTTTAATAAATCGCCATTAAAACCAATATGAAAACTTACTGATAACATTTAGTATAAATGTTGCTTGCATTCTACACTACAACTTTCATTTTAAATGTAAAATACTCAAGTATAAAATGGACTAATCAAATTTTGATATAATCTATACTTAAATTGTAATTTAATGAATATTCTGATTCTTAATATAAAGATTTTTAAATATAAATATTTGTTGGAAGATAAAAATAGTTTTTTATATTTTCCCGATCTCATTCAATATTCAAACTACATGGATCCAATCAAATGGATATACACGGCATGAAAAAAAGTCCGGATAGACCTATTTTTTGATAATAACTTTTTCAATAAACAAAATAGATTTAAACGATATTAATATCTAGTATAAATATAATAAAATATACATATCTATGTATTTAAATCATGAATTTTATATGTAAATTTAATTTAAAAATCGATTTATCTAAATAGGGTGTGTAAAATAAAACCGGGCAATATATTAAATATCCGATAAAAAACAAGAAGATTATTTCTAAAAAAATGAAAAAAGGTTAAACTAACACAATGAATCAAGAAGAATGTAATTTAGCAAAAAATTTCCAGGCTATAAACTACTATAATGAGGATTTAACCGAAAGGGAGATACAAAAGGAAACACAAATACCAAAATCAACAGTTCATGACATAATTTCAAAATATAAATTACATGGTAATGTATTGAGGCTGAGAGGCAGTGGCAGCCCCCAAGGCTTTAGATAATAAATACAAGACAGTTTTATTAGAATATGTAGATGCAGATCCTAAAATATCAAGTAGAGAACTACAGGGTGTGGCAAGAAAAAGATCCGATCGTTTGTGTCTAAATAAATATTTTATACAATCTGAGATTTAAAAAAATTAATAAGTTCCGAAAAAGTGGTATAAACTATACAAAATCCAAAGATTATCTTAAACAATAAATTTATAAGGAATTCCAAAATTGACTTCAAAACTTACACTACAATAAAAGTACTTTCCCAATCTGAAAACACGAATAAATCAATAAGAGAAGAACTTTTAAAAGAAAATATAAATAAATCACTTAGAAGTATATATAAAGTATTGAAATGTAATAATAAGAAAGTCCGAGATTTTGAATCTGGAGTATCAGAGGGCTCAAAACCCTATTCTCAAAATGCTCGAACGCCATCTTTAATTAAAAAGGTAGAGATAGAGGCCAATAAACCAAATCCGCCATCGCAAAGTACATTAGCTAATAAGCATAATGTTTCAGTACCTACAATAGGAAGAATAATTCATCAACATTTGCAATTAACTACGCGTAAAAGATCAAAAGTTCACTCACTTCAACCTCATAATAAAAAGAATAGAAAAACAAACTCTCGTAAGCTTTATGAAAGGCATCTGGCAGGAAATCGAGCGGAATTCTGTGTCACTCTTGACGAGGCGCTTTTTAGTATCCAAGATTGCAATGGATCCAGAAGAATTTACTATTCTAAAGATAAAAATGAGACAGAAGAATATGTGTGTACTAAAAAGGAGAATTTTTGTAAGAAGTTCATGGTAGTAGGTGCATTAAGTGATAGAGGTAGGCTTCCACTTATTAAAATCCCACTAAAAACAACCATTAATGCTGAGTACTATGTAGAGTATGTATTGAAACCTCTTTTGGAAAAAGAGATACAAAAGCTTTACGGGGACGAAACAAATAAAGTTTTCGTTCATCAAGATGCAGCATCTTCGCACACCGCTAAATTCACTGCAGATTACGCGGAGAGATTAAAATTAATAAATGCAATAACAATCATATCAAAAGAAGAAATCTCAGTAAAATCACCTGATTCTAGTCCAATGGATTTTTATGCTTTTGAGTTCTTAAAACAGAAGCTTTACAATATAAAGTCCGAAAATCTCGATTCGATTTGGAAACAACTGAAAAGTGTGTGGTCAACAATAACACCGGAAATGGACCTTAATGTATTTAATTCTTGGAAAAAAAGACTTCTTTCAATATCAGAATCGAACGGAGAACATATTGAAAACACTTCTCAAATTCACAAGAGACCTATAAATTTTCTATATTAAATTGAACTTTCGGAACTTTTTCTTGCCAAACCCCTGTATGCAAGGAACTTGAAGAAGAAATCGGAAAAGTTGTCTGCAATAAAACCATTATAAGTGCATTGAATGAGCTCGGTTTAAAAAGCAGAGTGCCAAAAAATTAGCAAGTTTGTCATCTAAAAACATTACTCACAGGTTGCTTATGGCTGAGCAATGGTCTAACTGGACACTGAAGCAATGGTACTTAGTACTATTTAGCGACGAGACGAAAATAAACCTATATTCATCAGATGGAAGAGAAAAGGTTTGAGCTAATCCAGGTCAAGAGCTTTTAGATAAGAATACTACACCAACTGTGAAACATGGAGGTAAAAGCGTCATGGTATGGGGCTGTATGAGCTCAGCTGGTGTAGGGAACCTGGTCTTTATCAATCGCGTTATGGATAAATACTTGTATAAAACGATTTTGACAACCTGCCTTGATGAATCAAAGGAGTTTCTTGGCCTTCCTGATAATTTTATATTTATGCAGGATAATGATCCGAAGCATACGTCTAATTATCTAAAAGATTTCTTCAAAAACCGCTACATGGTACTAGAGTGACCCAGTCAGTCACCGGATCTCAGTAGTATTGAGCATCTCTTGGATCATGTAAAGTGTGAAGTAAGAAAGCGCGCACCTATAACTAAGAAGCAATTGGAAGATATTGTTGGTGAAGTTTGGCATGAAATAACTGCAAAAATTTGCAGAAAGCTGATAGGCACTATGAAGAATCGCTGTGAAGAGGTGGTGAGGAATAGAGGTGGGCATACTTCTTTTTAAATATATTTGCCCGGTTTTATTTTACACACCCTATTTAGATAAATCGATTTTTAAATTAAATTTACATATAAAATTCATGATTTAAATACATAAATATGTATATTTTATTATATTTATACTAGATATTAATATATTTTAAATCTATTTTGTTTATTGAAAAAGTTATTATCAAAAAATGGGTCTGCCCGGACTTTTTTTCATGCAGTGTATGATGGCAAATTAATAGGGGACTAAATAAAATTATAAAAAGGGCTATATTTTATTTTATTAATAACCACAATCAAATAAAATATGCCTTATATAAAGAAAACAGAATCAGAAGTAGAAAAGTCACAAATTTTAGCTGTTTATAATAATGGTGGTGATTGGAGAAACTTGGAAATTGCATTAGGGATCAAAAAACAACTGTTTACAGGTGGGTGAAGGTACAATTTGAGGTATAACGGCCACATGGTGGAGCTAGAAACGTTAAATTATTGAATGAACATAAAGAGTTTATGCCAACAGAAATCGGAGAAAACGCCAAAATTACACTAAAAGAGCTGAGAGAGTCATTATTCGAGGAATTTGAACTCGAAGTATCTATAGAATGTATAAGATCTCATTTAGATGGAATATTATTCACCCTTAAAGATGCTAGATGTGAACCAGAAAATGCCAACGACGAAGTTAAAAAAACTAAACGTCGCCAATTTGTAGAAAGTCTTTTCCATTATCAGGCTGATAACATTCCATTGATTTTCATGGATCAAACAAACTTTAATCTTTTCACTTCTCGTAAAAAGGTAGACCATTAAAAGGAGATCGATGCTCTACAATTGTGGCAGGAAGTAAAGGTGCAAATGTTCATGTAACAGGAGCAATAGGGACTACAGGCCTAGTACACTATGAAGTGAGAAAAGTTGCTTTCAAAAAAACCAGAAGCAAATGAGTTTTTAAAACAAACATTAAGAGAGCAAAAAATCATTAAAAAACTGGAGCAGTATTAATTATTGATAATGCACCATGCCATAAGTCGATTGAAGACGTTTTTTTTAGAAGAGAATTTTCTCATCATCGTCTATTGAGACTTACACCTTATTCTCCTATGTTTAATGCAAAGAAGAAGCTTGGTCTGCATTTAAAGCATCAGTTAAAGCCGAATTAAGTGCACAAATGAGAGAGATTTTGATAGGGGAAGATCGTGAAAATCTAAATCAAACTGAGTATCGGCAACAAAGGTTGGAGAATATAATTAACAACAATATTATTTCATCTATTACTGTTGCTAACTGTTTAAGATATATTGCGCATATACAAAGACATATGCCTGACGCTCTGAATATGGTAGATATGAATTTTCAAGTTTTTTATCATATTCTTTTAATTAAATTTAACTTTTTAAAGTTGATCAATTTAATTTCTAGGTAAAATAAGTTTTGAAACTTTTTTGATAATTGTTTTAAACAAGAAATTATATATGGTTCAATAAACGTTAATTTTAATAAAAATTGGTACTCGGATAAATTAAATATTTATTTTTTAGACATAACCCGAATACAATAAGAAACACCTATTTTAACATCCTTATTTTTTGCGGGAAATTCCTGAAAAAGCAGATCCCTAGCTCTAAAAGGATAAAAGGTCAATATATATTTATCAGTTTAAAGCTAAATGGATTTTGATTGATGAATATTTTTTCAGGATCGACATTTTTTATTTCACATACTTGAGTATTTTACATTTAAAATGAAAGTTGTAGTGTAGAATGCAAGCAACATTTATACTAAATGTTATCAGTAAGTTTTCATATTGGTTTTAATGGCGATTTATTAAAATTCCAAGAATCATTTCATAATATGTGTTCATGACGATGTATTATCATCATTTTTATAGTCATTAACAAATCTTCAATTTTATAGGCTTAATCGCTCCTCAGAAATACTGTTAAATCGGCCCTAGAGTATATAACCTATTTTTTAAAAGTATGACCAAAAGTCCCATCATGAAATTGACAAATGCCATCTTGTTATTCATAGATGCCATCTTGAACCTGAAATGGTATAGAGATGTGATATTTTCGAAAAATCGTTCAATTCACTCTAATCATGGTGTGAGTAAAATTCTAAAAAAACTGAGAGTAAATGATTTTAAGTTATTTATGTTTACTATTTTGATTTTTTATAAAAATAGAGGGCCGGACTTAGATTCAACAACTTTAACAAATCTCTGGTGAATTTGCTTCTTTCAATAGAAAGAGACTCATATCCTTAAAAAAGTATTCTATAACCAAAATCATGATGGTATTAATCAAAAGCGCATCATAATAGGCTTTTAACTAGTTATTCTCTATTGTTATTTCGTATTTTCAAAGCGAAAATATCTCAAGCAAGCCATGAATATATTTCAAAACGAAAACATTTTTAAAATAGTACAAATACTATTATTATCAAAAAAATCCCAGTAAAAAGTGTAATTTAATATTATAAGCCCATTTTACCTCTCTTAATCTTCGGAGTAGCCGATCTTGAAGCACCTGAAGTAGATGCCACAAAAGGTGAATTAAATCTGGATGAAACCGGAGTAGACGAGCTAGAATGAACACTTCTAGGCGACGGCATCGGACCAATAAGAGGCGTATTTGACCGAGAAAGATAATCACGTTCCATCTTCATCTTCAAATCTTCTTGTTTCTTTCTGGCCGCCCTATTCGAAGTATTAGGCTCTTTAATTTCGAAGAAAATAGGGCCCAATTCCGCCAACCAATACGGATCTACTGCGGTCACACATTGCATGTATTCTTTGGACGTAAATATCAGTTCATTATAAACTACATAATCCGGTGTAATTCCTAAACCAAATAGTGCACTTGTCGGATGTAGTTTGCATGGCATGCCAGTTCTTAAGTTAACATATTCGCCAAACGATTTCAACTTGGCGGCATTATGAAAAATAGAAGAACAGACGCACTTCCTGACGATATCAAGGTTTTTGTTACAACTTATACATTGGATCTTCTCACTCTTCAGAATATCCATCAATTGATCTCGGATTTCTAACGCTTTGTACAGGGATTTGGAATTCAAGAAATGGTTCTGACACCAAGTAACTGATTGATCATTCGCCATCCATAATCGATAAATATTCAATAAAGTCAAATGATCTGATTCCGGTACCATGAATTTCTCTCTAGCAAGGTCCGATTCCTCTAATCTCTCTTTCGGTCTATAAAACAAATTCGGCACGGAGAGCATGGCAACAATAGTAATGATTTCAGAAGTGCAATTCATCTTCTCTGCCATCAATATCATTTTGGAGTGTTGGGGATCGCAAGGAAATTGCACCATTTTCTCACCAAATTGAGTAAGATCGCCCGAATGATCTAAAGCATTAAGGATCCATAGCTGATACATAGAAGTAAGGATCGTATCTTGCGGTGGAGGGTCAAGGAAATCAAACTTCAATAAATTCTCAATTCCAAGTGATTTGAGCAATAATACAACGTTGCATAAATTAGTTCTCTGAATCTCAGGGATGGTATTAGGGAACATATCAAAGGTATAGGCTTGTTCTGTATAAAGTCGAAAGCAAACTCCAGGCCCCGTTCTACCAGCCCGGCCAGATCGTTGATTAGCATTGGCTTGGCTGATGGGTGTGATTTGCAAAGCATCCATACCAATTCTCGGATTATAAACTTTCAATTTACAATAGCCCGAATCAACAACAAACATAACACCATCTAAAGTAAGCGAAGTTTCGGCTATATTAGTAGCCACGATACATTTTCGACTGCTTTCTTTAGAACTTTTCTGAAATACCTTAGCTTGTAAATCAGCTGGCATCTGAGAATAAATAGGTAAGACTGAAAGTGGCGGCGGGTCGTCTAGCATAGCTAATCTATCACGAATAACTTGACAAGTGATTTCAATATCTTCCATACCGGTCATAAAGATCAAAAGATCACCTGGGGGAGAGCCGAGATGGATCGTTAGAGCTTGTCGAACCGCCGAATCAACATAATCTTCACACGGTATTTTCGAATACATAATATCCACCGGGAACGTACGACCTGGTATAGCGAAAGTTGGACAGTTACCAAAGAACATAGAGAATTTCTGAGCATTCATAGTGGCTGATGTAACGATCAATTTCAAATCCCTTCTTTTAGCAACCACTTTCTTCAATAACCCCATTAGCACATCCGTATCCAAAGACCGTTCATGTGCTTCATCCATGATAATACAAGAATAATTTTCCAAATCTTTCATCCTCAGCGATTCCCTCAAAAGCACTCCCCCCGTCATGTATTTGATCTTCGTCTTATCCGAAGTGCAATCTTCAAATCGAATAGCATACCCAACCAAATCGCCCAACTTCGTATGTGTCTCTTCGCTCACTCGCTTGGCTACCGACATAGCAGCCACTCTACGTGGTTGAGTACATCCAATCATGCCATTTAAATGATAATCACTTTCATATAAATATTGAGCTAATTGAGTGGTTTTACCCGAGCCAGTTTCGCCAATAATAACCGTAACTTGATTATCACGGATAATCCTCAATAATTCTTCTCTGACAGCAAAAGCAGGCAAATATTCTCGTTGTTCTTTGATTGTTTTTGTTTGCGAAAATACGCTAGAGCCTTGATTCTCATTTTCATCTTTTAATAGCTCGGAAAATTTGCCGTCTTTCTTATGAACTAACTCATGGGCCTCCTTTTCCATATCTGCATGTTCGACCGGCTTCACACCCATAACTTTACCCAAAGTAGTCTGGCTAGCATCCAATTTTTCTTTAGTAGCCTTCATTCTTTCTTTCTGCTCCCTCTTCTCTCTAATCAATCTAGACCCTTTTTTTGAAAAGATGGCCATATCCGACGTAATATCTTTTACGGTTTGAATTGGATCGACTTGCGTTGTAAATACAATTCTACCATCCAGAAATGGCGGCTTCAAATCATGAACTAATATATGAATACGAGCATCAAAATCGTCTTCCAAATCATCGAAATTAGCTTCTTTTTTCTGCATAATACCACTGACTAATAACTGATTATTCTCCCATTTATCATTATCCTGGTTGAATTGCGCTTGTCTAGCATTGATTTTACGTTGTTGCACGCTTAAAGCTTGCTTCTCCTTTTTCTGGTAATAATCTTCAAATTCGATAAAAGGATTATGAGTATTATCTGATGTAGCTTCTTCTTCATTATCATACCATTCTCTATCGACATTAACTTCCTCATTGTGCCATCGTTTCTTGTCAAAGAAACGATCATTCTCGAAATTATTTTCAAAATCATATGCTTTGGAATCAGGTTTCGGTGTCGGATAATCCCAACTGGTCTCTTCTGTTCGTTCCGTTTTCAATCGATCATATTCACTTCTAGTCGTTAAACCACCAGTAAGCGTATTCGTACTACTGCCACCAGAATATTTTGTAGGCGTTGAATCCCATTCATTCTTACCTCTCCGATCCCTATATTCTTCACGATTGCGTTTATGACTTTTGAATACCTCGCCTTTTTCTACATAATATGAATCAAATGGGCGGATGACACCTTTTCGATCATATTTCTTGCTTTCATGTTTTCTTAAGGCTTCTTTCGAAACACCGCTATGACTAGAAGGCGTTTCGATTCGTGGTTTTCGATATGTATGTTCCTTATGTAAATCACCTAACAAAAATAACAACAACTGTTAGTTTGGGGTAATGTATTTCCCATGCAGTGGTACCTTTCTTAAATTCATAATCTTGTTCTTTTTTCTTAGTAGCCAATTTATCCAATCCTAATAAAGATTTCCGTGGCTCTGGTGCCTTGAATTCGTGTCGTACCTATGAGTTTGGTTTTTGTGGAGGTATGTACTTCGTTTTTAAACTTATTTTTTTGGATATTCAATCCTGGTTTCATATCTTCATCTTCCATAGCAAATGTCGAGCTTTCTGTCTCAAACAAACCGTCTGAGTCATTATTGGGTCTTCCTTCAAGTTGTGCTTTGATTTTAGAATAAACCTTAGCGATGAAATCAGAATCAAATTTGCCAAACGTTTCCAACGCTAAATTAAAGATTAATCCAAGAAATACCTTTTTCAAAAGATTCTAAGGTTGTTTTTTCTTTAGCTATATCAATAACTCTTTTTGCTAATGTGAGATTGTTATTTGGTAAGTTTAATGCAGAGCTCAATTTTGTTGCAAGTCCTTGTTCAAATTGGATTCCCATTTTAAAAAGTTTGATTTCTGATTTTGAATGTAAGGTTTGATTTTTGGTCTTCGTATTTAAGAAATAAGATGAATGAACGAGCATTCAATCATATTTTCTTTGTGTATTTTTTTCTTCGATGAGCTTTCTAGAAGAAGCCATTTTGCGTCAAAGTTGATATTATGCAAGAAAATACATGAATTGGATAGTATAACAAGTATAGAACGCACTAATTAGAGAATGTCATCTAGACAATTATTTTCGATAAAACATTAAACAAGAATTTACATTTTGGAAGTAAAGGTTTCTAATAAGGTTGATTGAAACAGGTTTGAAGGACTGAATGATGTAATATGAAGTAGTATGAACAGATTTGAATGAAATTTCGTTTGATCTGGCTCACTAAAGTAATCATTGTCGATTGACTTTCCTAATTATTGCATTGTTAAGGCAATAGTTGCCTAAAAATTTCCTAGAGAAAAATATAAATATAAAGTTATTTTTATTTGGAACTAAATGGAGAGCATCAAAAAATGTAATGCTTGGCTTGATTTAACCCAACTGTGGGATAGTGAAGAGTCTTCCCAGCTTGAACAAACAGAAACCGATGAGTTTGCCCCAGGGATTGAAAAGAACATCAAGGAGATCCCTAATATTGAAATCGAAAAGGACGTAAAAACTTTAGAAGTTTGGGAGAAAATTTTACAATGCGTTTGAAGGAAATTTCTGGCGCAAAATAAAAATCAGAAATAGCACGTACACTGTCCGTCAAAAGTGATTCAGTGTTTGGGAAATTCGAACTTAAATGGTAATTCATGAATGAGTAAGACTCCAAGCAAGCTAATACTCATATAATAAATAGATACAGCCTTTGTCTATAACATATCCAAATATTATAATTATATTTAAAATATTGATAGAGTTATGATTACTCAAAGTTGAAAGTAGGTGATTCTGTGTTTTGTCGAATTTTTTAAATTTGGGACAAAATTTTTGAAACATAATTCTATTCTAATTGGTCGAGGACTTTTAGTCTCTTGAATGCATAAAATAGTAAGAATGAAAATAAAGTTATGTATTTATCAACTTTACTATCCATAAAATATCTATTAGTTATAATTCTTGCTATTTTAGTTGCTTCCTCATCCTATTTTCACTATGATACACTAATATTCTAGAATTATAACCGAGGCTTCAAAAATTTTGTCCCATTTACAAAATTTTCATTCTAGAACATTCTAAAATACCGCAAAATTGTTGATTTTTATTTCATTCCTTAGCAGAAGGTATTAAGGCTTATTTAAATGACAAGAAGAAAATTGAAACAAGAATTAGCGAACTTGCTTTAAATGGAAAATCATCAAGAAAAATAGCTGAAATTGTTGGAGTTTCACAAGCAACTGTGTCCAGAGTAATAAATAGAGTTGAAAAAAATACTCCAGAGCCTATAATAGGTCGTCCTCGGGTCTTAGATAAGTATGATGAAAAATATATTGGAAGATTAGCAACAAGTGGTAAATGCTCCCCTCTACAGAAATACAGCGAGAACTCAAGACCTATGCAGAAATATCCGCCTCTTCGAGTACTATACTGCGCACATTAAAATGTAGCAACATCGTATCTAGATATAAAAAGAAGTACCCACAATTAAAAAAATCTCATTGTCAAGCAAGATCAGAATTTGAATAAACACACAGAAATTGGGAACATAAGTACTGGGATATGGTCAGATGAGACTAAAGTAAATCTAGAGGGATCTGATGGACGTGATAGAACTTTTAGAAAAATCGGGGAACCACTCAGAGATCACAATATTACTCAATCAAAAAAATTCGGTGGTGGATCAATTATGATTTGGGGATGTATGCTTTCATCAAGTGTTATGTATCTTTGTAGAATTGATGGCAGTGTTAATGCTGGGATATATGTGAGTATTCTGGATGACGAGCTGATGTATACAATTGACTTGTATGGCTTGAACAAATCTAAAATTGTCTTTCAAAATGACAATGCGTCCTCTCATACCGCTTCAAGTATAAAAAAATGGTTCAAAAGAAACGAAATAAAGGTAATAAGATGGTCTGCACAATCTCTTGACCTTGATCAAATTGAGCATCTATGAGATCATATGAAAAGAGAGCTAAAAATTCACCACCATGTAAAGACAAAGATGAACTTTGGGAGAGAATTCAAGATCTATGGAACAATATTTCAGCTGAATTATGTCTTAAGCTTGTTATGTCAATGCTTAGAAGACTCGAACAGATTAGAAAAACCAAGGGCGGGCACACAATCTATTGATTTTTCATTTTTGGAAAAATTCGACAAAACACTGAATCACCAACTTTCAACTTTGAGTAATCATAACTCTATCAATATTTAAAAGATATCTATAATATTTGGATATGTTATAGAAAAATGATTTTATTTATCTACCATATGAGTATTAGCTTGCTTGAAGTCTTACTCATTCATGAATTCCCCAAATACTGATTCACTTTTGACGGGCAGTGTATTACCGAAATGAAACTCGATCAATTTAGTTTATATTTTCAAGGGGAGGAAGTAGACGATTCCAGCCTGTTTTCTGATAAAGAGGTCAACTTTGTGGAAGTTTTTGAATTTTTTATAATGTGCTTTTTTCACATCTTTAAAATACAATAATTAAATCTTACAAAAAAGAAAGCAGATATCTTTTGTTTATCTTTTCGAGTATGATTTTATTTTGCATGTAAAATAAGCGAATCAAACCGAGCTGAAAATGCAATTAAAACAATCCAATCGAAAAGGATCACCAAAATGATCGAAAGATTCAAAATGAAAAATGGTATACCAATTAAGCGAAAGAACTCCAGAGTCGATTATAATATTAGGTTAGAAGAAGCTATAAGATTTGTAGTTATTGATGAGTTACATAAAGACAGATTATTGGACTGTTCCTATTGTAACAAAAACAGAGCTCTTAAAAACAAAGACGATGAATTATATAATCTATTGGTTTTAGGTGAAAGTTATAATGAAAACCAAAGTCCTATAGAATCTGTACATGAAAGATCAAAGAATGACGTTAGATTTGTATACATCAATCATGGAAAATTAGGAATCATTTCGATATTTATTTATGAGAATGAAACTATAATGGATTTGAAGAAACGTGTATCTTTTATAACTAACGAGCAATTTCAAAACTATGAATTAAAGTTTAGAGGCAAAGTGATGGAAGATTCTAAAAAGGTTTATTTGTATGGTATAGACAATTACTCTGTACTAAATATTTTTTGAAAATATTTACTATCAATCTTCAACTTCTATTTAAAATCATGCTCCCCTATTTTAGTTATATCGTAATAATAAAGAGGCATTGTTTCTGGTTCCGGAGGCACGATTAGATGTGGGATCTCATCTTTGCTATCATCAAAGTATTCTTCAACGTCTATGCCTGATACAAACAAAGGTGCAGCGCCAAAGGAACCATCAAAGAGGTCGCTTTTTTCGCTCTGAATCCAAGCCTTTACCTTTCCTCACTGATGCCTTCTTTGGGTTTGTGTTCGGTGCTGTTCTCTTTCTTCTTATAGCCATAACTAGGCTTGTCAATTGTATTAGGGGTGTAGCCAAGTTGATCTTGATTGTATAACCGAGGACTCGGCTCTTCATCTAAGTAAATAGCTTCGGAAAGTTCTTCATTGGATAAAGCTTGTGCAGTTATCAACGAGATTAAAGTAGTCAGCTTGTTCATTTTTCACAAATGGACTGCTTTTATTTGAGCCACGAAATTTCAATGGCGTTCATCGAAATATGCCACTTTATTTTCGTTTTGATTCTCGGGTAAAAACTAATCTAATCAGAAAAATAATGATCAAGTTAATTAAATATTCTTCATATCAAAATCCAATAAATTAAATGAATCCTTCTCTCAGCAAAGCTTATATGGAATATTTAGCAAAAAGTGATACCAGCAGTGTATTTAAAAAAGCCGAGCCAACTAACAACAAAAAAGATGCATTAGACAAAGAAAAAGCGCCATCAAGATCACTTTGGAGAATAGAAGATGAAAAAGGGCTCGAGGAAATTTAAAACGATGCTAAAATGAGACCAAACGAGCTAAGATAAAGTTGGAATATTCTCAACCAAAATATTTTAAGATGATAATCAAGTGTAAATATTTCGATCCGTTCTGGATGACCATTGATAGAGATATGCCGGCTCGAGATCTTAAGTTTCAAATCTCAATGGCGATCGATGAACCTGTTGGTTCTTTCAGATTAAGATTTAGAGGAAGGTTTTTACAAGAAGATAGTCAGTTAACCGATTTCGGACTTTGTGAAAATCAAAGTATCCAAATTGTCAGTCTAGTCTTTTAAATAAATTTGTATCCCAATTCTACATTCACATTTAATAATATATTCAACTTGTTAAAATAAACATGTCTCTGTATTATTAATTATTTAAGTATAATCTACTTGCAATATCTTTTACCATCCATTCAAATCCTTCGTTAATGTTTTGGCCTGTAACTGCGCTACAAGGTAATATAATCCAATCATGAGAGACTAAATCATCTAAACATAGAAGCTAAATAATAAAATGTGTATTTTAGCTACGGTTCTAATTTCATCACAAGATAGAGCGCCAACTAAATCCTGTTTGTTTGCAAGTATCAATAATGAAGCTCCCAATAATCTCTTTATATAAATAAAATAATGGTTACTTCCTCTTTTAACAAGTCCACCAACTCATTCCTACATTGTTCTAATCTGCTTGTATCGCTACTATCAATTACCCAAATTAAACCATCGGTAGATTCATAATAATTCCTCCAATATACTCTAATGGTTTTTTGACCACCAACATCCCATATATTTAATTTATATCTATGTAATAAAAACCATTAATTATATACGGACCAACTAATTTCGAGTGAATTGTAAAGCCTAATGTAGGCGAAATCTGATTGATGTCTTTTGATAAGAAATTATTGATGATTGTAGATTTTCCTGCATTATCAAGCCCTCTTTATATTATTAGTTGAGGGTTACAGTGTTAATAATCGCATCTCTTTTTCTTTCCTTTTGTTCTTTCTTATCACTGTTAATAATCCCATTTCAATTTCGTATTGAAATTTTTGAATTGACAAATTTGGATCAAATAAAAAAGAGTCAAGTCTGAAAAATCTCAAATTTTTTTCAAAGAATGAAGTAAATTATCAAATCTCTCCAATATTTATAGATTCGAAATCGATGGCTTGCCAATAATATTTCCATACGACTACATCTACCCTGAACAATATGCTTATATGGTCGATTTGAAAAAAGTGTTAGATAGTAAGGAACCAAACACTAAAGTATCAGAAATTGATTAATCTTCGAAGGGTCATGCGGTGTTAGAAATGCCTTGTGGTACGGGTAAAACCATTTCGTTATTAAGTCTTATCATAGCATATCAAAGCGTAATCCATTTTATTTCTTTATAATTGGGCAGTTTTATAGTGACAAGAGGAAACTAATTTATTGCACTCGAACAGTTAGTGAAATGAATAAAGCGTTATATGAATTAAAAAGCTTGATTGAATATATAGAAAAGTTTTATCCAACTAAGGAGGATATTTTAGCAGTTGGTTTGTGTTCGAGAAAAAATTTATGTCTTAATCCCAAAATCAATCAAGAACGAAATGGTAAGGTATTAGATGCAAGATGCCGTAACTTAACAGTTACTTGGAAAAGGGCGAAAGCGACAAGTGAAGATGATTTATGTGAATATTATGAAAATCTCGAATCCCAATCAGCCAATCTAATGAATTTAAAAGGTGTTTATTCAATGGATGATATTAAGGATTTTGGTCAACAAAATAAGATTTGTCCTTATTATTTAGCAAGAAAATTAGTATTTTCATTCAAATCTCATCCTTTAGTTGGGCATAGCCAACGTAGTTATTTTTAGTTATCATTATTTGTTGGACCCGAAAGTGAGCACTGTTATTACGAGAGAATTAAGTGCTAATAGTGTTGTTGTATTTGATGAAGCCCATAATATTGACAATGTCTGTTTGGAAGCTCTATCTATTGATATAACAAGACCTATATTAGATGCTACTAAAAGATCCTTAGATGTAATGGAAGAAAAAATCAATAAGTCAACCCATCCCAGCAGGTTTTCATGGTTGTAGGATTAAGAAGGAGGATAAGGATAAGTTGAAAGATGAGTATAATAATTTGCTTCAAGGACTATCTAAGTTACATCCGAATCATCCCACTCATGATGAAGTCGATATGATTATCCCTAATCTTTCTCTATTTGATGAGAATTTGACGTTGATTATTCCGGGTAATATAAGGAAGGCAGATCATTTCATTCATTTCTTGAAACGTTTTGTTGAATATTTAAAAGTAAATTCTTTGCAAAGATATGTTAGACTAGATTAAGAGTATTGCACGTTGTGGCTGAATCTCCTTTAGGCTTTGAGTCACATTTAAAAGAACTCACTTGTATTGATAAGAAATCTTTAAGGTTTATATTGTGTTGATTTATTTGTTAGATTATCGACCGAAAGATTATCTTCTTTAATTAAGACTCTAGAGATGAATGATTTGGAATCGTTAAATGCGTTAACCAAAGTTGTACAATTTGCAACATTGGTTTCTTCTTATGACCATGGTTTATTATTTGGTCTTTTGCTTATTTCTATTTAGGCTTCAGATTAATATTAGAACCTTATGAAACTGATACTGCTACAGTACCTAATCCAATATTGCATTTTGTGTATTTAACTTTAACCTATAATGTTTAGCTGCCTCGATCCTTCATTAACAATACAACCAGTTTTTCAGAGATTTACCAATGTTATCATTACTTCGGGTACTTTGTCGCCGTTGGAAATGTATCCTAAAATGCTGAGATTTGAATGTAAAGTGATGCAAAGTTATAATATGACATTAACGAGAACATCTTTTCTTCCATTAGTAAAATTTCCAATCTAATATTTGAGATTATAACTAGAGGTAGTGACCAAGTTGCTGTTAGCTCTCGATTTGAAATTAGAGATGATCCGGCCGTGGTTCGTAATTTTGGTTCTATTTTGTTGGAGTTTTGTAAGGTTGTTCCCGATGGAGTTGTAGCCTTCTTTCCGAGTTATATTTATATGGAATCGATTGTATCTTCTTGGAATGAAATGGTATTTATATTAACTGAAATATATAGGGATTGTTGAATCAAATATGGCCGCATAAACTTATATTGGTAGAAACCCCTGATGCAGTTGAAACTAGTTTGGCTTTGGAGAATTATCGACTCGTAAGCTTTACTTTAATAATTTTGAAGGCTTGTAACAGTGGAAGAGGAGCGTTGTTCTTATCAGTTGCTAGAGGTAAAGTATCGGAAGGAATTGATTTCGACCATCAATATGGTAGAGCAGTTTTGATGTTTGGTATTCCTTATCAATACACTGAATCGCGAATATTAAAGGCTAGATTGGAATATTTGAGAGATAATCATGGAATACGCGAGAACGATTATTTAACATTCGATGCTTTGAGACATGCCGCCCAATGTATAGGTAGAGTATTGAGATCGAAAACTGATTATGGGCTTATGATCTTGTGTGATAAAGTTCATTCATATTGTTTATTTGTAGAGATACTCGAGAAATGACAAAAGGAATAAATTACCTCAATGGATTCAAAGTCATTTGACGACTACAGCTATTAATCTGTCTACAGATATGGCCTTGGCTATTTCGAAAAAGTTTTTGAGGGCTATTGCTCAACCTGATGATCAATTAAGATTAGGCAATTCCTTGTGGACAGAAGAAGATTTAGCTAGAGCAAATGCCATATCGGCTGCTAAAAATTGATAACCTTTTGAATCGAATTAAATTTTATTTAGTGATTCGATTATAGCTGAATAATTTCCAATTGTGAGATTCCAAGAAGATGCTATTTCATATTTAATATCCAAAGAATCGAGCTGAAAATTAAATGAATATCAAGTTACTTGGCAATCATCGAACTTTAAGATCGGTTTGAATTCTATTTTATTGATCTCGTCTTTAATGGACAAAAGTTTGGTTTTGAATAACTTCATTAGTTCCTTCACCTCTTTTATAAAATCTTCAAGTCCAGATTTCTAAATCTAATAAAATATCTTTGATTACTTTAGATGTGAACGAGGGTTGTTTCGAAAATAGCGAATTGAAGATTTTGATGGTCGAGAACATCTAAAATAAAAACAACTTGATCAATACTAATAATATTTTAGATGCAGACTTAAAGTATAAATCAGATAAACAGAAATTTAAAGAATCTAGGCTATCTAAAACCGATGAAAAGGAAAATATACCCTTGATCAACTTGATACATTTCGTCGGCACCGTGTTGGAATCTAAATATTAAAACACGAATAAACCATAATCAAGAACAAAATCCGATAGAAAAACCGCCATTTTCAAATAAATAGGAGAATACTATAAGGTTATATTTTTGGAATAAGTACATCGCCCTTCAAATTCATCAACGATTTTATCAAATCTAAATCTCCATTCAAAAGTCCTGCACTAAATACAATCCAATGTGATACCACAATGTTAAAATAAGCATTCCCTTTTAAATCAATCGACTAAACATAATTGTACAAGAGTGTATACCATTTGATCTACATTTCTATTCAATATTTGCTGAATAGAAAGATGTTTTTTAGAAACCCAGTTAGGTACATTAGAAAAATCTCTACTATCTGTTAAAACGAACGAATCATCCAACAAGTTTTCTACAAAAGTATAAAGGTAATAAAATACTCAAATCTTTTACACAAAATTCTTCTTTGAATATATCCAATGTAAACGATTTATTGAGCAAGATCGATGTGTTCATTTCGGTAATCAATGTGTATCGAGATAAAGAAGTATCAACTTTTTTGTTAAACTCAATGAAATCCAAAAGCTAAAATATAAAATATAAAATCTTTTATAAACCTTAGAGAATGAATTGAAACGATAACAATTGATAGCCATATTTGTCGTCTAAAAATATAAGATCATGGTTGATTACATCTTTGTTGTTATCCCTATAAACTTTTTTAAACTTCTTGGTATATTGTGGCATTGTATCATGCTTCATAGCAATGTTAAAGCTCTGGATTATATAATGACTAAAATTTTAGCTTTAAAAGGATACTTTAAGGTTTCTAATTGGATATTTTTGATGCTCATGGAAACAAAAATCTCATAAATCTTGGCATAGGCACCTAAAATATATTGAATAAACAAGTTACCGTGAAATTTATATAGTAAAATTAGTATAAATTTAAAGCTGTAGTTATTTGGTGATTTCTTCAATCCGCTTTCAAAAATTTTTATCAAATCTATTAGAACATCTTTATGATCTTTGTCTAAAAAATTATAATGAAAATAAATACTATCTTTAGTATAAAGATGAATAGCATAATGACACATAATAAGTACCAATTCATCTGCAAAATGATTTTCCGAGAGGTTATTATCAGGAATTCCTTCATCTTTTTTGTAAGAATTGATACTCATTTCATAAAATTGCACAAGCTTGTTACATTTGTTGATTATATTCTTGGGTTCTTGATTTATATGTTTATCTGATAAAAGTCTAAACTTTTCCATGTTGATCAAATAAATATAATAAAGCTTGTCATTTGAAAACTAAAAAGATAAATGTGCGAAATACTTTGGGATTGTTCAAGTTTGGTATAAAGACTTGTCCGAAATGATCTGCTATTCTGGATATCAACGATGTGATAACTGTACTATTTACGTCTTTGATGTATGGATGTATATCACCAAAACACGATTGCTTGAAAATATTAACCTTAATAAAATCAAAAACATCAGCTTCAAACTTTTCTAAAATATTATCAACTATCATGTTACCTTTAGTTATTGAATCATACTTAATTCTAGCTATCGATAAAGCTCTAGATTCATATGTGTTTTTATTTTCCTTGATTAATTTGCTAATAAACTCATGAGGTTTGCTGGAAGCACTTTAAACGTTAAAATGAATAGCTACTTGGCCTTAAAATGTTCGTAACTTGCAGTAACAAATGAATTCAACACCACCCAATTGTCTCTAAAAATAAAAAGTTTAAAAAACTTTTCGGTTAATAAAGCTTCTTTTGTAAAATCATAAATATCATCAAAACTATTGTTTTTCTCCATTAACTCTAATCTTAAGCTTATAAATGAATTTCCTATCTTTTTATTATTATTGACTGTATCAGAATTCAATAAGTTCAAAATTTTTTCCCAATGATTTTGTATCCTGAATACGGATATGTAGATAAAAATCTCTAAATAATAAATGTGAATTTGAATGACCATCATAAGTAGTTAACAACTTTTCTTCTAGTGCTTTATCCATCATCTTTTCCGCCAAACTTGTCAATAATTTTTTAGATGATTCTGTGCCAGGCTCATGGTGATACTATGAAATGAAATAATATAAACAACTTGTAACAGCCAACTTAATACGACCCAAAATATATATTTGCTTTTCTTGAATTTCTTATAAAGCAACATAGAAACCTTAACAAAATTAATTTGTTAGAGATGTACTTTTTGTTGATTTTTAAATTCTTTGTTCTTTACACAAGCCAAAAACCATTGTGAAAGCATCTCTTCGTCGTTGCTATTTTTATTGCAAGATTTCTCAAATATAAGTGAGATTTCGTGGTCTAAATCATTTTTTTAAAAATCTGTGATACTTTTATCTTGTAGATTCAATAATACAGACATGACTTGCAAAGTATGCAAATCTAAGAAAGCCTGTTTTTGTAAAGTAATAGTTATAGATGCGGCAATTTTCTTATCACCTTCATGAAACAAACATAAAGCTTTTAAAGCCTAAAAAGATTTGATAAAATCTAAAATACCAAAACAAGAGGAATATCGTGCATCTTTAATATTTTATCACATATTGAGATTGCTTTTTTGTATTCTTCATCATCTAAATATTCTTTATTTTTAAATCGGGATCTAATACCATATATTTGCTTGACTTTAGTTTCTAAACTCATCTAAAAATGTTCAACTTTCTGAAAAATAGAATCGAATAAATGCTACAAATGAGACGAATGAATGCAAAATTCTATTTAAATTTGACAGAAAACATTATGTTTATTGCTATATTATTTTAAAGAACTTAAACTTTAAACATTTTTACGGAAACGTAAAAATCAACCTTATTTATCAATAAACAAAAGCTCTTATATTTTTTATAATATATTATAATAGGATGTGAAATTATAAACATATTTCAGCATTATTCTTGCAAAGATTCGACATTATTCAAATTTGATCACGATTTTGGAGCCAATACAAATTTTTAGCAACGTTATACTTTGAATTTTCGATGAAAGAAGAGCAACAACCAGTAGAACCTTCAGTAGCACAAAAGAAAACAACTGAATTCTTAGAAAAAGTAATAGGCAAAAGAGTTAATGTGAGATTGAGTTCTGGTATCGATTATAAAGGTAATTTATTTTAAATCAATTTTATATGGATTATAATTTATGTAGGCTATTTGACTTGCTTAGATGGATATATGAATATCGCCATGGAACAGACTAAAGAATATGTTGAAGGTGAATTAAAAAATGATTATGGCGATGCTTTTATTAGAGGAAATAATGGTATATCTTTACAATTTCTAATTTTAATAGTTCTTTACATCAATTTACCTAAATAAAACCATTTACATTATTAGAATATGATCAAAAAAATCATATATCTTTATTGTTCTATTCCAAAAGTCAAAATCGACAATTTGATATATGAATCTAAACCGAAATCCCAAAGTAGCTATCGTGCTTGTATAAGGAGTTCCATTTTTTGGAGTTTATAAGATTTATGTATGTTAAATGCTTATAATTATACAAGATTCCTTGTATGAGAGTCCCGAAAACTATATTTCTACTTATTAAAAACATTAAGGAATGATTATAATGAATCAATATCATCAAAAAAATTTATTTTATAAACTTTACTTGGAGTCTCATGATGAACACATATGGCATAATATTTTTGAAGTCTCGGTTATAATTATTTCATCATAGTGAAAATAGGTTGAGGAAGCAACTAAAATGGCAAGAAATATAGCTAAGAGTTATTTTATGGATAGTAAATTTATTTACTATTTTATGCATTCAAGATACTAAAATTTCTCGACCAATTAGAATATAATTGTTTCAAAAATATTGTGCCATATTTGAATATGATTTTCTGTAAAATCGAGATAAAACCTCGAAAAGGTATAAATGACAAATAACCCCTTTAAAAACTTAAAAAATGTCACAATACAACCGTGGAAGCTCTTCCAGAGGAGGTAAATATGATGGTTCAGACCCTTATTCTAATCGCTCAAATTACCGAGATAATTACAATTATGGAGGGTATGATTCGAGACAAAGCTCCTATAATAGAGGAGGCTCAACTTATAGCAGAGGTTGTGGGTCAAGAGAAGGTAGAGGCCGTGATAGTCCTTATGGTAGTCCATATGGTAGTAATAGAAATTCACCAAGAGGCAATCAAAGTTTTGCAAAGTAATTTATTTAATATTATGTTTTAGCGACAAGAATTTCAGGTTACCAGAGACAAACTGGGATAAAGAAGACTTGCCACATTTCGAGAAGAACTTTTATAGAGAGAATAGTGCAGTATCGAAGCGAAGCGATAGAGAAGTTGAGGAATATCGTAAAGCCCATGCAATGACAGTGAAAGGTAAGAACGATCCTAGACCAATAACATCATTTGAAGAAGCTTCATTACCGAAATACTTATACAGTCAATTGATAAATTTGGGATTTGAAGAGCCAACTGCTATACAAGCACAAGGATGGCCTATTGCTTTATCGGGAAGAGATATGGTTGGTATAGCAAAAACTGGTTCAGGTAAAACCTTAGCTTTTAGTCTTCCTGCCATTTTGCACATTAATGCACAACCACCTTTGTCACGTGGTGATGGTCCAATTGCTTTGTTTTTAGCGCCAACTAGAGAACTTGCAGTCCAAATTCATGATGAGTGCAAAAAACATGGTGCGTCATCGAAGATTAAAAGTACAGTAGTTTATGGTGGTGCTAGTAAAGGTCCTCAAGCAAGAGACTTAGAAAGAGGTTTATATTTAATATTGATATATTTTTATAGGTGTTGAAATCTTGATTGCCACTCCTGGTAGATTGATTGATTTCCTTGCTAACAATACTACTAATTTGAAAAGAGTTACTTATCTTGTTTTAGACGAAGCAGATAGAATGCTTGATATGGGATTTGAGCCTCAAATTAGACAGATCATTAATCAAGTTACTAATCCTTTATTTTTAATTATTTTTAGGTAAGACCGGATAGACAAACTTTGATGTGGAGCGCTACTTGGCCTAAGGAAATCAGAAACTTGGCACATGAGTTTTTGAAAGATTTTGTTCAAGTCAATATTGGAAGTCTCGACTTGTCTGCTAACCATGCAATTGAGCAGAATATAGAGGTTTGTACCGATCATGACAAAGATCATCTGTAAACTTTAAAGCGTTATTTTTAGGCTTTTGGAAAACTTGGAAAAAGAGAATCCACATGGTGATAATAAATGTATTATTTTTACCAAGACTAAGAGAACTGCTGATAAAGTTAGTCACTTTTTGTCTGGTAGTGGGTGGAAAGCTAATGCTATTCATGGTGATAAAAGTCAACAGCAAAGAGATTATGTCTTGCAACAATTCAAAAATAAGGGATGTGATATTTTGGTAGCTACTGATGTAGCTAGTAGAGGAATAGGTAAACTCAAAATTGGCCGTTTGTGACTATTTATCGAAACTTTGAATGCGGGAATAAGAATGTGTATAAATACAAGAATATAATTTCAAAGTGTATTGTGTATCCTCGCATTATATAAGGGTTTAATGATAGTTATTTATGGCCAATTGAACAACTAAAAAAATATTTATTTTAGATGTAAAGAATGTTGGAATTGTTATCAATTATGATTTTCCTACTGATGTAGAAGTAATTCACCTCATTTGATTTTATAGTCTTACGTTCATCGTATTGGTCGTACTGGAAGAGCCGGTGCTACTGGAAAATCTTACTCCTACTTTACTACAGAAAATATTCCACAAGGAAGAGCTTTGCTCAAGATTTTGAGAGAGGCTAAACAAATGATCAACCCTGCTCTCGAGCAATTGGTTAATACTAGGTACCAATCTCATTTTTCTAATTTTTAGACGTTATTGATTTTTTAACAAAATTTTCTTGACTTACCTAGTTTACTTTAACTTATCAATGAAATTTAACGCTCGTATTTTAGTATTTCTACACATTATTTATATTACAATTTTTTGATATCATTAGGGAATTGAGATCGACAATTTTGTAAAATTTCCATAATTATTCTATGGAAACTATTTTTATGTAGATATGTGTAATAAAAAATATATTGAAAAGATAGAATATAATTAAGTTGTGATTCATTATAAAAGATTTGACTAAATTTTTTTCGATAATCAAGCTTAATTCAAAGGAAAACATGAGAAATGAGAAGGATTTGACTAAATATTTTTGTTTCAATTCTTAAAAAGTTTGAAATGGAAAAGAAAGTAGGCATTTTAGGTGGCGGTCAATTAGGCAAGATGACCATAGACGCAGCCAACAGATTAGGAATAAAAACTTACACATTAGATGAAAAAGATAGTCCATGTCAGAAACTATTTAATCAAGATCTTCAAGTAATAGGATCTTTCAAAGATGGCGATAAGATTAAGGAATTGGCAAGCAAGGTGGACTTATTGACTATTGAAATAGAACATATTAATACAGAACCTTTGAAAGAAATTTTGATTGATGATAATAAATGTTTGGTTTATCCTGATCCTAATGTCGTTGAAATGATCCAAGATAAATATTCTCAAAAGATCTATTTGCAAGAAAAGGGCATAGCAACTGCTAGAACTAAACCTATTAAAAATAAAGTGGATTTAATGGAGAACCAATTCCCATATTTGATTAAGTCTAAGAAATTAGCTTATGATGGAAAAGGCAATTGGTTGCTTCAATCTATTGTTGATCTTAATAACTTTCTGATCGATTGTATCAAGGATAATAAAAATTATAATAATTTTTATATAGAAGAATTTGTAGAGTTTGAAAAAGAATTAGCTTGTATGCTAGTAAAGCAAACCAAAACAATCTTAGATCAAAATGGAGAAGATAAAGAAGAAATTATCATCAAATCATATCCAGTAGTAGAAACAATTCAAATTGATGGTGTTTGTTCTGTCGTTTTAGCCCCTGCTTCATTATCACAAAAACAAAATGATTTAGCATTAGAAATTTGTAAAGATTGTATTAAAGATTTTAAAGGAAGTGGGATATATGGAATCGAGATGTTTTTATTGAAAAATGGTATTTGAATAATAAATTAATATTTATAGGTGCGATCTTGATTAATGAAATTGCTCCTAGACCTCATAATTCTGGTCATTACACTTTGGATGCTTGCCACACTTCACAGTTTGAGAATTTTATAAGAGCTATAACAGGTTTGAAAGTTCAAACTTGTAATATGAAGAGTCAATATTCAATAATGTTCAATCTTGTACCCTCCAAACTCAATTATGAAATTTATCAAGATTGTTTAAATAATTTATTGGATCTCGAGTTCGGATCATTTCATTGGTATAGTAAAGCACCTTTTAGACCTGGTCGAAAATTGGGACACATTAATTTAGTTTCTGATGATTTACAAGAATTGACTAAACAGTTTAATACTGTACTTGGTATATCCAATATAATCAGTTCTGAAGATAAGATGAAGTTAATAAAGTACGTTAATCAACATCAATTATCGCAATATTTGAACTCTCGTTCTCCTTTTAATATCAGTTCTAAGCAATCAAGTTTTAGAGATAATAAACCATCCGTATCTGTTATCATGGGTTCTGACTCAGACTTGAATGTTATGAAAGATGCTTTGATTATATTAGAGAAGTTTCAAATCCCTTATGAAACTACCATAGTAAGTGCTCATAGAACTCCAAAGAGATTATTTGAGTATTCCGAACAAGCACGGGATCGAGGAATAAAAGTGATAATTGCAGGAGCAGGAGGAGCGGCACATTTACCAGGAATGGTAGCTAGTATTACTCAACTTCCTGTGATCGGAGTACCAATTCTAGCAACATCCTTGAATGGATTAGATTCCATTTTATCCATTTTACAAATGCCGGTATCTCTCACACGTCTGAATTTTTATAGAAAGGCGTTCCAGTAGCTACAGTTGCTATTAATAATTCTACTAATGCATCTCTTTTGGCAATTAGGCTTCTAGGAGTTGCTTCGGTTCCTTTTTGGGATTTAGTAGCAGAGCATCAACTTTCTATGGTCGATGAAGTGCAAGATAAGATCGAACAATTGGAACTTAATGGCTGGCGAAATTATTTAAAGCAATAAACGGATTAGTTCACATTTCATCATTAATTAATAAGAGCTAATAAACTTGTCATTTACGCCCTTATCAATATTAATTTTATAAATATCCCTGATTGATTCAGCGCCCAAGAAATAGCTATTCCAATAGGAGCAGTAGCCGCCATAGCTAGCACCATTTACTCCCTGATGAACATCATGAAATCTTTAAATGCAAGAGAGCCTGATGACATGGTGGTATTAAGTGAATATGGCACAAAATTTTCTTACATAATTCTATTCTAATTTTAGTTTCTTGAATGGATAAAATAGTAAATAAATTTATGTATTCACTATCCATAAAATAACTCTTAGCTATAATTCTTGCCATTTTAGTTGCTTCCTCATCCTATTTTCACTATGATGAAAGAATTATAACCGAGACTTCAAAAATATTATGCCATATGGGACAAAATTTTCTTACATAATTCAATTCTAATTAGTAAAGGAATTTTAGTTTCTTGAATGCATAAAATAGTAAGAATGAAAATAAATTTATGTATTTACTATTTTATGCATTCAAGAAACTAAAATTCCTTTACTAATTAGAATTGAATTATGTAAGAAAATATTGTCCCATATGGTACTTAGTAAGGAGCAGGAGGACAGCCACCTTTACTACAGTTATACGGTCATAATGGAGACTACAAAGCCATGACATTACAAGGAAGTGGTATAGAAAAATGTATTTTGTCTGTATGGAAAGTAACAAGATATAGAAAGATTATTAAAGGAGATACGTTTATTTATGGAAAATCGATGGGGGATGGATTCAATATCAAATCAATGGTTATTCAAGGTGGGCCAGATCCGGTTTGTATTCATAAATTGGGCATCAAAACACCAGAAATGGCTGTTCCTAGTAATTCCAAGTTTGCATTTACAGGAGATTTATTAAGCGCTTGTGGTGTGCCATCATCTGTTTGTCATCATAAGGAGAAATGCTTTTGGTTGGGTCATGAAGTTAAATTTGGCATTCCAAGTTTGATAGAATTCGATCTTTATGGCATCAATAAGTACCAGGAAGAGCACTATAAAGACCTTAAAAAGCTCATTGAATGCACGTGTTCTTATGTTTCCAAAAGCTTTGAAAATACAAAAAAGTCGTGTCATTATGTCGAAAACTGTTTATCTGAGAGGGCGATAATATCATTATGAATACAATATGACCGATTTTAAATAAATATTATGCTAAGAAAAGTTTATAAAAGTTTAAAAAGCCTACAACAACTGGCACTTATTTTTCTTATTAGCCGTTACAGGAGGTTCCAAAGCAGCAACAATAGCTTCATCAAAGACATTCTTCAAACCATTTTGGGAAAGAGCGGAACATTCAACATACTTAACTGCGCTAACTTCTTTCGCAAGTTTCTCACCTTGTTCTACACTTATTGGACTTTGTCTTTGCTTCTTCAACTTTTCAATAACATTATTATCTTCTCGTAAATCCATTTGGGTGCCTACTATAATGCAGGGAGTCTTCGGACAATGGTGTAATACTTCTGGTATCCACTTCTCTTTAACGTTTTCAAAAGAAGAAGGAGAAGCAACCGAGAAACAAACTAAGAAAACATCCGTTTGAGGATAAGATAACGGTCTTAATCTATCGTAATCCTCCTGCCCTAAATATTTTATAATGCCGGTATTTACCTGCTGTATCAAATAACCCTAATGTGTAAGGTTCTTCACCTATCATTACGGTTACGGCATAATTATCGAATACCTAAAAATGAACTGAATGGAATAATACGGTAGGAACGTATTCAGAAGGGAATTTATTAGTGGTATAAGAAATTAACAAGCAAGTCTATCATTATAATTAATGGGGGTATTACTTTTCCTACAGCTCCGTCGCCTACTACTACACATTTTATCGTTTGCATCTTGAATTAATTTTTCTCGTGTGATATTTAGCCTAAGTTGGAAAGTCGAAGAATTAGGAGTCGGACCACAAAAGGTACACTTTTAAAAAATTTAAAACAAAACATTTATCATTCTATACATTAAATTATGTATTAAAATCATGTCTTACATAATATTGAGAGTCTAACCTTCTATTTTAAAAACAAGTTCCATTAGAATTACAATTCTGAGGGAAAGTCAACAAACAATAAGTTCTAAGTATACACGAAAAATCTTTAAAAAAGTTAGGATCAACACTTATTTAAACGGTATTTTTTATAGGTTATGTGAAGTATTCGTCACTTGTACAAAATACAAATTTATCAAGCAACTTTTCTTAGAACAGATATTTGATCTAAAATCGTACAATTTATAAACAATTTGTAACTTTTCATACCCAACTATAGACATATACATTATATATTAATTCAAAATGGTCTTTAGGAGTAACAATTTCATATTTGATCCGGGGCAAAATATCAAGAGCCTTTGGAGTAATATGCAGTTTTAATCAAACTAAAAATCCTGATTTATTTCTTAATTCTCCATTAGATTTTCTAATATTTAAATCCTTCAAATCGGTGTCTAATCTACCATCTAAAGACTTGAAAGTGTCAACAGAAACCGATGTTGCCATCTATAAAATTAATAATTACGACAATAAACCTCTATCATTTCATTTAACATAGACATGGGCAACCCTTTAGCTCCTAATTGTTTCATCGTGCAAATCTTTCCATTTTTGTTTACAAAAACCAATAATTTTGAATCGGTGCATAATTCTTCATAATAATCAGCATCTAAAACGAATCTACCACCAATCTAATGAAATAATAAACCTTCAAGGTGTTGTACTTTATTAAATGAAACACATATAGGGATATTTTGTACATCTTCTATAGCAATCTCTTCATTATCATCAACTTCGTAATCTTTCTCGCCTGTTTCGGTTTCTACTATTTCGATCTTGGGTATTTTCAGATCAAATAAAGCAGCTCTTATAGCATATGAAATGAGATCATAAAGATTGCCGTGGATCGAAAATACCTACCCAAAATTTAAATGGGATCGAGAATACTAAAACATCAATAAAGATGTTCCAAACATAAAGATCTTCTATAATACATAATTTTTCTAAATCTAAACCACTAGATTTTTGGTTGGAAAACATGATATTGAATATATTGCTTAATTCCATATTAATTTCTTCTGAACCACGTCCTTCATATTGTTGAGAACTTGAAGGCGAGCTACAAAAATTAAATCAAATCGATAATACCATTCGACATTAACCAAAATACCCCCTTTCTTACTTTTCTCATTCGGTTGTAACGTGATAACTTCCGCTTTAATACCCACGACGATATCAGATCCATCTAATTGACGACATCGGGAACTACCATTAGTTTGTGGTAAAAAGCCTACTTCGATAAATACTCCTCTAAAATCTTTGTTTCGTCTTCCATCTTTTCTAATATCGTTTTCAACACTCAATTGTATGTAGTTTAACTCGCTTTTCGATATTGTTTCACTCATTAAAATCAAATTTTTCCAATGACAAGAGAAGATACTGATGTTGCTAATGCTAAAAGAAGTAAACAAGAAAGCTACATAAATCCAATATGGTTCGAAGGAAACAAACTTGAAACTTTGAAACATTATTATGAAAGTAAGGATTATGTTAATCATGAACATTTTGATATGATTAAAGATCCTTACAAAGTGATACTATTGAAACAAATACTCGATCCATATTTCGCAACTTGTATAAGAAAAGAATTGGAGTTATTAGAATATAAAGAAAAGAACAATGATTTATTTAAATTTTACCAATCGAACGATTTAAAATTCACTCAAATCCCAGATTTAAAACTTTTAACCTCTCTAATCTACAGTAATAAATTTCTAGATCTTTTATCTGGTATCACTGGTGTAATTTTGAACGATACTATTGATGTTTCTGCCTCTAAATATGAGAAAGAAAATTATTTATTATGTCACGATGACGATATCAAAAGCACTGTAGATGGAAGAAGATTAGCATTTATCATGTATTTTTTAGACAAAGATTGGAATCGAGAAGACGGTGGTTTGTTAGAATTATTTAAATGGTAAATATATAAATTAATATTTTAGTGATCAAAATAATCAACCTATTGAAATTGTTAATTCGTTAGTCCCTTTGTGGAATTCTATGATCGTTTTTGAAATAGGCTCATTTTCGTTTCACCAGGTTTCTGAAGTCTTTTCGAAATCTAAGATCCGATATTCTGTAGTGGGATGGTTTCATGGTTCTTTGAGGGATCTAATACCACCTTTGATTTCCGACAAAAAAATAATTTTGAGTGAATTCATCAACAATGAATATCTCAATCAAGACTCTATTAAGAGCATCAATTCTATATTTGTGGAAGAATCTATTATCGAGCTTCGTCAATTTATTTTACCAGAGTTATTTGAAGAATATGCCAATGAGCTGGAAAATGATGTTTGGAGTCCTATAAAAGAACCTCTTAACATAAAGAAATATCGAACGATAAAGAATATCAGTCAATATCGATCCCTAAATGCATTTAAAGAGTTATTTGAAAGTAAACAATTCAAGGAATATTTGAGAAAATTGACTAATTTAACTCTTTCTAAGATTTATAAAGAAGGAGAATTCAGGTTATTTTCTAATGGTGATTATACTTTGATTAATGATCTTAACCTTTTCCCTTCTGGCTTAGACTTGTTCTTTTTCTTTAATAAAGAGCTTTGGTCTTATGATCAAAGCGGAAAGGAATTTTACGTTGAAGATGAAGAGACATTGATTGATATTTCGCCTACTTCAAATACACTTTTCTTAGTTTATAGAGAAAAAGGTATAGTAAGATTTACGAAATATTTATCTAATGATATTGAACAACCCAGAACCGATTTTTCTTTAATTTATTTGGAATAAATGATACTTAAAAAATTTAATTGCTTAAAGCACAAACCAGCTTATCCAATTCTGATTTGATCGATTTGGCATAGGTTGCAAGCTTATCCTTAGTATCTAAAACTTCTACAGTTTCGGTATAAGCATTATAACGAAGATGGAAAGGTCTCTTAAGTTGGGATGCAAACTCTCTAAAACATTGTAAAGAATATTTTACCTAACTCTTTCCTTAGCATCCAAAAAGCTTTCTGCAACATAATAAATCTAAAGAATAAGTTAAAGCATCTTACGGGCTGATATTCAGTGATAGGATACTTAGTAAGAGCCGCCATATTAGGATCGAAATTTCTTTTTTCCGGCTTATCAGTCATAGAATACTAAGGACATAAGATAATATAGGAATACCTCTAACTCACCAAAAGAAGACAAAATACCAGCACCAAACACTTTAGTTTCACCATCTTGTTTACATAACCCAAACTCAACAGTGAACCAAAAAATCTAATAATAAATATCATTATTTGATATACAGTTGCTAGTTTATCAATATCTTCATCAGTGGCACCTAAGCTTGCTAATCCAATTTCTTGAGAAAAATCTGCAAATTCAAGATTAGCAAACAGCGGAACATGTCCGATCAATTCATGACAACAATCACTATAAAAATATCAAACTTCATAAAGATATACGGTTCCGGTGTATAAAGCGGCTTCGAATGATGTCTAATGTATTGAGTAGAATGAAAAACTCTAAAAGCCAAACCATTTAAGAAATCTCTCGAAGTTAATAAGCCCATAACTGGCTTCAATGTAAAGCCGGTGCATTCTTTAAGAAATTTGGAGATATCTTCTATTTGGGGTATATTGTTCTCACCATATCCGCAGTTCTTCTCTAATAATGGGAATACGTGTAAATATTCCCTACATGCATGCTTTTGTATTAATGGCTTCAATTTCTGATAACAAGTTTTCCTATAAAAATGTCAAAATTATCGAGTGGAATACCAAGTATCTAACTCCACTTGAGTATATTTTATTATTGGTATCTCTTGCCCACTAAAAGATGCTATATTCAGGGTTATACCTTTTATATGTTTTGGCTATCTCGGTTATTTCTGCTCTTCTTTTTCGATATTCTTTGTCATTAGCACCAGGATGGTCAGAAGCTATAAATTAGAACAATAGGATAAATACGTAAATCTTCACCCATCTCTAAAACTTTCTCAGCAAAAGAATCCAAATCTGATTTCTTTCTAGGAAACCAAGGAGTAGTAGCTACACAAATTTTAAAGGAAATTTATTACTTTCTTTTTTAATTTCACCAGATTGAATATCAGACTTAATCATTTTAATATGCTTAACTTTCGGTTTTAAACAATTCAAAGCCTCTTCTATTTGCTTTTCTTCATTCGCGGTGAAATCGACAAAGAAATCATAATCATGTTCCTGATTATTGCTCGGTCTCGATTCGATATGACACAAGGATATTCCATTATCTTTAAGCAAAGCTAAACATTCATCTAGAGCACCTATCTTATCAGTTATGGAGAATATCATAGACGTTTGATGATTCACTAGTCCTTGGCTATTTTCGGCAAACATTTTTTGTTTCATTTTTACTCCCTCTTTTTTATATTTATAGGTACTTATGATTAATAATGTTTCTTAAATTATATTTTATTGAATTCAATTAGCCCAATTTATTGATTTTTTGCTTGACCAATTGAATGCTTTGATTTGTGACTGTTAGCTTCATTAGCCTTATATGTTTATTAATCGAGCAAATATTTATATTACGATTATTCACATGATTATAATAACAAATTAAATTCTCATTTTGTATCATTTATTTTATTATTTTTATTGGGTTTAATATTGGTTTCGCCAGAAAATGATGTACAAGCACATTGAATCAATGTTTTCAGCCAAATAAAAAAGGATTGTCAGTTTCTAAATGTTAATATCTATGAAAAAACCTTATACACATATATCATGGATGTATAAGATTTGAGTTTAATTTAGTTCTAAATGAATCAAATTGAGAAACAATTTTAATCGAACAAATAACATCAACTATTGCGAATACAATTGGAGAATGGTTATTATGGATATTATTAGACTCAGCATTACCAACGGGAGTATTTGTAGCATCAAGTGGACTAGAAGGTGCATACCAATCTGACTTGATCAAAGATGATACGTCGTTTAGAAAATACATACGAAATAGTATATCTAATTTTGCACATACTATTTTGCCATTTGTGAGAGACGCTAACATAATAATTAATAATGAAATTTATGATCCTACAAATGAAGATGTTGTAGTTGATAAATTCTTTATGATTGATGATTTCTTTCATCACTCTACTGTGAATGATATTAGGGCGTTCCGCGCAAAGAGGGATTCGAATTTTGTTTAATCACTCCTTTAATAATATACTAATAATACCAAGTCTTTTAAATTAATTTACATATATGACAAGCTTTATTTATAAATAATAATATTTTGAATATTATCATGAATAGCTTGCAAAAATTAAAAAATTCAATTTCAGATAAAGAACAGCGGATTTTCATCAATTTGGCATAATCCTGGGACACAGTTCTGGGATAAGTCATAAAGAATTAGTTGAATCAGTTGGAAATAGTGCCTATAAACTAAATACAGTCAAGAATTTAGTTACTAAGTTTAAGAGGCGCTACAATGTGGTCGAAGATAGTCGAGGAGGCGATACAAGTGATATCTCGAAAAAAGAAAATGTAATAGATAAAAGTAAAGAAATGTTGGCCCAAACTAGAACATGATCTTTCAAAATTTCCATGCCGGTAAATTGTAGTAAAACAACAGTATTTCGATATTTAATAGAAGATTTGCAAATGAAAAAATTATCAAGTAAATGGGTACCTCATTTTCTCACGGATGAACAAAGAGAACATAGAGTGTTAGCATGTAAAAACAATATGCAACTCTTATCGAGACAAAACAACTTAATTAATCGAACTTTGGCAATAGATGAAACTTGGGTGTCTTTATACATGCAACCCCAACGTGACCAGATTCGATCTTGGAGAAATAAGAATGAAGACCCACCTGAATTTTTACTTCAATCTAAATATGAAAAAAAGAGAATGCTAATTGTAGCAATGGATTTTCAAGGTGTTGTGAAATTGGAAGCTCTGTGGCCATAAAGAGACAGTAATTGCAGAAGTCTATAAAAACTTCCTAATCGAATTATTAGACAAATGGTTACCTGATAAGAAATTCAAGGTGTCTATAATATTATATGATAATGCTAAGCCACAGAAATCAACTCTTATAAAGCAGTATTTTATTGATGAAAATATCCGGGTTTGGTATCATCCTCCCTATAGTCCTGATATTAGCCCACCTGATTTCAATTGTTTTGGGCAATTAAATAGGAAGTTAAATGAGAATATTTACGACGATTGGAATGAACTAGAAATTCAGCTAGAAAGTGTAATTCAGGAGCTTAATGCTAAAGGTTTTATGAATGGTATCCAGAAGTTACCCGAAAGATGGAGAAGTGTAATAGATGCAGAAGGTTTGTATCTATAAACATACTAATTTTCAACTTTTTATATTTATTAATAAATTTTCTATTTAAAAATTTTCGAATCCCTGTTTGCTCGGAACGCCCTATTTTACTAGAAAAGCCTCATTAGCTCAAGGTGCTGCATTTTTATTGTTGCTTATGAAATCTTTTAAATCTCTTTTAGGTGTCAAAATTGCAATTATTAATAGATTAAAGCTAGAAATTAGAAATCATAAAGTGCATGGATATCTTCCTACCATATTTGGCTTTTGCTTGGGACTTTTGGATATAAATAAAGGTATTTCTATGAAAAAGTTATAATTTTAAAGAAAAGACGATAAAATTGTTCTTGTTCTTGTACTTCAGAACCATATTATCTTCTGCTGTTAGATTGAATTTAGTTGGTCCTTATCAAGCACAAGAATTAATTTTTGAACTTTCAGAATTTACACATTCGGTTTTCAATGATGTAAAAGAAATTCCTATAGAAAAGACCTGTCAGACAGTTCCGATAATGGATTTAGTTCAAGGACTTCATGATAATCTTTATTCTAGATTGTTCAATAGTTAAATAAAAATCGGATCTTTTAATCAAAAGTATAAGGATAAGTAATAAACCTATGAGTTGGGTTAGAATCAGGTGTTCCATCTTCGAAATGAAAGGAATTATAGCACAAGTCACAAAAAAAAGATGGGGACTCCCCAGCTAATTCATCGTTGATGGTAATAAATCTAGAATATTATTAAATAATATTACTTAGCCCTATAGACTTTGCACATAGTACATTTGTTAGATGTAACGAGCGATTGGAAAGTAATCTTTGGATACTCTTCAATAATAGTACTTTTATCAACAAACCTATAAGAATAAAACAAAACAAAAAGTACTCAATATTATGGATGGTAAATAAATGTTGACAATTACCTTGATGGCAATATAAATAAGCATAATTGAGTTGAAATTCCAATTGACTCAAGTAAACAAAGTTCATTTCTGAAGTAGAATACTCTGGAGGATTTTGAAAATTTACATCTCCATGTAAACCCTTAGACCAATCTATAATTACTCTAAATCAAATAAAAAATGTTTTGATTACTGGCTGTAATCAACAGAATGAGGGGATCTAAAATCGTTATAAAAGATATCCTCGATAAAGAAATAAGATGATTTTAGATGATTGTCGGATACGGAAGGTGCAAGATTGCCTCCAAATGTTTGATAAGCATCTAATAAAGGCTTAGTTTTGACTCTCGGTTCATAATCGCCGATACAGTATATTTTGTCCTTCAAATCTGATAACTTTTGACTTCCAAGCACCTTTAATTCTTGCATCCTTGAAGTGACACCTTTATTTTTGTGAAAAATGCATATTGTAAATATGCTTTCCATAGAACTTATAGGGTTGATACTAAAACTTTGAGGCTCGAAGAAGATTCTACCAGTAACGGGTTTATGCTAAATATAAAATTGTAAATAGTTACAGGTTCTGGTCTGTAATTAAATTCAAGCTTCTTCTTTGAATACACTTCAGAAAAGTTTTCAAATCTATGAAATTAATTTTAGATTGAGATTTACTTCAAAGATTCCAGAGAACAACCTTTCATTTCTTCATAGAATCCTTTAAATTTAGACTCAAAAGCAACCAAATGAGTATCAAATAAAGACGATTCGTCACTTTTATCAATTATACTATTTTCCATTTTAGTAGATCCATTGTCATTCTCAGCTGTCTCCTCTTCTAATAAACAAAGTAATAAAAAGGGAGAATACTTTCAAACCTTTTAATAAAACTCATACCGACATCCGCCTTATGTCTCTTATATCTCGGTCCTTTGCCAGCATTTCTAAATTCCACAAAATCTCTATTTTTCTCATTCTTTTTCCTTTTCTCTTCCAGTTGCTTTGGTGTATACTTTGTTCTAATATCATTTTTAATTTGGATGCTCTTTTCGATAAAGTATTTTCTGAGAAAAAAGTAAAATGGACTTGGATCTTGCATAAAAGATTCTGGATAATATGCTTCCTTAGGTATGGAGCAATCTATTTTCTGCGTTTGATAGTTCCCATTGATCTTTAGTTCTTCAAAATAGTCTATGTCATTGGTTATTTCTTTAAATTGGCTGTTGAACTCGTCCATTATGGGTTCTATCCTTATCATCTTTTTGTTGCCCTTTTGTTCCATTGAAAAATTTTCAAATCCGAGTTCTTGAATTTTATAATCGAACTAAAGATCAAACATACGATGATCTATAGATAACTTGTATTAAATATTTTCAAAATTAAGTTCTGTCTTTTATTTCCAATCTCAGGAAAGCAGTCACATTTAGACATCAAAAAAAGCTTACCGAAGTATTTACAAGCTTTATCGAATACAAACAAAATAGAGCAACATAGAATTTATTTATTTTTAGCCCAGTCAGAAGCAGCATTATTTGCTCCTAAATAATCTAATAGCCATCTTCTCAAAATCATAGGAATCAAATAATAAATTTTGGATAACGAAGAATAAAACGGGATAAAAATATCGGAATTTCTATGCCATTCAATATCGTCAACAACCAATTTCACAATATCTATTGGATCGATTTTTGGTGTAAAAAATTCACTTGCTTCTTTTAATTCTTCGAATAATTTCGTTGTGAGATGGCCAGGACAAACTAATGTAGTTTTGACATTGCATCCTTTATATTGTGAATGCAGTTCATGATGCAAAGAATCATTAAATCCGATAATACCATGTTTAGCTACACAATAAGACGCTTCATAAATTAAACGAGATTTAAAATACATAAATAAGGAGTTCCAACTTGACCTAAAATGGAGGATATATTTATCTGTTTATAAATTTTTTATGATTTACTATATGACCAAATTTCTTTTCTATCATAGATGGTAGTACTAATCTAGTCAATTTGATAGGTGCTAATAAATCTACAGCAAGCTCTCTTACAATTTAAATAAATGAATTACCGCTCAAAATCTTCATCTTTGACATCAACAAATAAGCAAGGGATAACGATACCAGCATTATTTATCAATATAGTGGGCTGTCCAATCTATTCACTTTAATTTTTTTATATTACTTCATCTATAACATTTTCTATCTGTTTCTTCATTTCTTTATGATTGCTTATGTCACATTTATAAAATCTCATTCTGGCTATAAGTTTAAAATAAGAGCTTATACGTATCGTTAATTCCGCTTCGACTATATCAAATATAGCAACATTTGCCCCTTTAATGGCCAAAGTTTCAGCCAATAACTTTCCCAAACCATTGGAGCCTAAATTAAGTAAAATATGACTCAATCTGATACCACCAGTAATCAAAACTATTTGCTTACTTAAATCTACTCTTTGTTGTTTCTCCTTAAATAAACGAGGAAAGATGAAATTATAAAAGATAGTAAAGATAACTTGAAAAAGGAAGATTTTCATCATCGTACTGTTGTATAAAGGCCCTTCTATTATTGGTCCATATAATTTGTATAATCCTATTAATACTATTCCAAATGATGGATGCAGTATTGTTATTTCTGTTAGTCGTATATATTTGTCTATGTTTAACTTTGAGTTGTTCATTTCTGTTGCGTTGTCAAAATAAGATAATTCAACCTGTGTTTGAAATGAAATGATCAATAATAAATTTTTTGACCAACAAACTAATAAATAGGCTTTTATAATATTTAAATATATTTTATTTACAAAGATTATTGATTCATTTTCTGCTTTAAATCTAGTCTTAAAGATTCCAAATTTCTGTTTCATCTAATCCTGACAACAAAAATCTAAAATAATATTTTTTAGACTTATTATGTCTTTTTAAAGCTTCAGATTTTGAGTCCACTAACTCTATTAAATAATCCATAGCTGCATTGTCAGTATATTCTAAATATTTAAACGATAAATGCTCTAGATTTCCTAGCATGATAGACCTCAATCTCTTACAGTATTGTATAACAGAAAAACAAGATATATTTAGCATTTGGGATATAGTTGATGGCTTGTGATTGATTGTCCACATATAACAAATGGTTAATTGATTTCCTAGATATATATCTGGTCTGTTGAAAATGCTACAACTCAATATATTTTGAGTGTAGGAAATATCTTTTTCGCATTTATACTTTTTATCTGAGCCTAAATGCATTAAATCATGGCAATATTTGCAGCGTGGAATTGGCCTCAATACGCCTATATCTTTTAAAAAGTCTAAAGTTCTAGTTTCGTCTTTTGTAATTTCTTTCATTTCTAAAATAGTTGGATATTAAAAATATTGCATATAATTTAGAATTCTTTAATCTTATTTATATATTTTAAATGTTCATAAATTTTTTGATTGTACAGCGTTTTTTGAACAAAATAATAATGACGTATAAAAGTTATCGATCGTATAAATCATTTTATTTCCATAAAAGATAAATTTTTCAATATAAAAATGTAAATTATATATTTTAATTCTTATTTTAAATGCAAATATTGAAAACAGATCACATCAGAAAATTCAATAAATACAAAAAAGGAAAATTCAGGACGATTAATTAAAATATCAATTACAAGCTTTGATAAAAATTCAAAATGGATTTAATGCTAGATAGTATACATATCCATTACAACAGTTATAGGAGTGGAAAACATGCTCAAATTTGTATTTGAAGATACCAAAGAAGATCCCAAATCCGTAGTAGACGAATTCTGCTATGAAAGCCAATTCTTAATGAATGTTGGGGATATTAAGGGTGCTATTGTGGATAAAGAGATTTAAAAGTGCAAACCAAATGTATAACCCCTCCAAATTAACGGTTGATAGATCATGGTTGAGATAGGTGGTTATACGGGATATAGTGCGATTAGATTTTCTAATTTTATTAAACATAAGCCCGATGCCCATTATTATTCTGTAGAAATACCACCTATTATGTCTGCTATCATGGATAGAGTATTGTCTTATACACTCTTATTCTTTAGCTTGCGGCATTTGCGGGGTTGAAACATTAAATCACGGTTATAACGGGTGATTTTCGAAAAGCTATTCCAGTATTGAAAGAGAAATACAAAGTTGAGAAGATATATTTACTGTTCATTGATCATGTGAGAGATATGTATCTTTCTGATTTCAAGTTGGCTGAAAATGCTGGCTTTATTCAACAAGTAGCCCTTCCAAATAAACCGAAATTTTAGGGAAATTGCGTGATCGGTGATAACATTATATTTCCTAGTAGTCCCGAATTTCATGATATGATGAAGCAGAAGAATTATGGATCTAAGTTAGTTGATACGCATCTCGAATACACTGCCCGTCAAAAGTGATTCAGTGTTTGGAAAATTCGAACTTAAATGGTAATTCATGAATGAGTAAGACTTCAAGCAAGAAAATACTCATATAATAAATAGATAAAATCATTTGTCTATAACATTAAAAATATTATAGATATCTTTTAAATATTGATAGAGATATGATTGCTCAAAGTTGAAAGTAGGTGCTTCAGTGTTTTGACGAAGTTTTTTAGATTTACAAACTTTTCATTCTAGAACATTCTAAAATACCGCAAAGTTGTTCATTTTTATTTCAAATCCTTAGCAGAAGGTATTAAGGGTTATTTAAATGACAAGAAAATTGAAACAAGAATTAACGAACTTGCTTTAAATGGAAAATCATCAAGAAAAATATCTGAAATTGTTGGAGTTTCACAAGCAACAGTGTCCAGAGTAATAAATAGAGTAAAAAATACTCCAGAGCCTATAATAGGTCGTCCTCGGGTCTTAGATAAGTATGATGAAAAATATATTGGAAGATTAGCAACAAGTGGTAAATGCTCCACCTCTACAGAAATACAGTGAGAACTCAAGACCTATGCAGGAATATCCGCCTCTTCGAGTACTATACTGCGCACATTAAAACGTAGCAACATCGCATCTAGATACAAAAAAATGCCCACAATTCAAAAAATCTCATCGTTGAGCAAGATCAGAATTTGAAAAAACACACAGAAATTGTAAAAATAAGGACTGGGATATGGTTATATGGTCAGATGAGACTAAAGTAAATCTAGAGGGATCTGATGGACGTGATAGAACTTTCAGAAAAATCGGAGAACCACTCAGAGATCACAATATTACTCAATCAAAAAATTTGGTGGTGGATCAATTATGGTTTGGGGATGTATGCTTTCATCAAGTGTTAGGTATCTTTGTAGAATTGATGGCAGTGTTAATGCTGAGATATATGAGACTATTCTTGATGACGATCTGATGTATACAATTGACTTGTATGGCTTGGTCAAATCTAAAATTGTCTTCAAAATGACAATGCGTCCTCTCATACCGCTTCAAGTATAAAAAATGGTTCAAAAGAAACGAAATAAAGGTAATAAGATGGTCTGCACAATCTCTTGACCTTGATCAAATTGAGCATCTATGGGATCATATGAAAAGAGAGCTAAAAATCGACCAACATGTAAAGACAAAGATGAACTTTGGGATAGAATTCAAGATATATGGAACAATATTTCAGCTGAAGCATGTCTTAAGCTTGTTAGATCAATGCCTAGAAGACTCGAACAGATCAGAAAACCCAAGGGCGGGCACACAATCTATGGATTTTTCATTTTTTGAAAAATTCGACAAAACACTGAATCACCTACTTTCAACTTTGAGCAATCATATCTCTATCAATATTTAAATATAATTATAATATTTGGATAAGTTATAGAAAAAAGCTTTATCTATCTACCATATGAGTATTAGTTTTCTCGAAGTCTTACTCGTTCATAAATTACCATTTAAGTTCGAATTTCCCAAACACTGAATCACTTTTGACGGGCAGTGTATACTCTCCTTCGCAAAAAGATGCAGTTTTGACTTCTTATCAAAGTTAAATTCATTTTTTCTTGATGTTTCTTTATAGTAAAATTGAGTCGCCTTTTTAGAGTTTGTAAAATTATGACCTTCAAAATACAATTTTGCTTATAATTCTCATCTCTATGGGTTTAAATCAAAAAAAATTACACTCCAACATTTATAAAATATTTTGGAATTTTGATTAAATATTCTAAATAACCCTTGTAAAACATTGTATGCAAAATCTTTATTCTTCATTAATTTTCCATTTCTAGTCTTTTTGAAAAATTTTCTAGAAATGAATATCATCGATATTGCCATAGAGAAGAACCAAAAGTTGACAGCTTTATTAACCGAGAAATTGACAGCGATAGAAAACGAGAAAGACCTAATCCGACAAGCGAATGTAAACAATTACTTCCCTTCGAATAATTGATCGTTTTTAGAGGAAATTACATTTCATTGAGATCGAAATTAACAATTTGAGATCTAGGAACAAGAAGGCTACCATACGAGTACAAAATTTCAATGTTAAAGTCACGGATGAGAACCTTATCATTGGTAATGCTCCACTTCCAAATTCAAGAGGTTATCCATATTTCGTCGATATTGAAGAAAAAGTAATCCTCTATAGAGATCTAATTATAATTTAGGTACCACCAGAGAATTCGGATGTTGTTAATGAATATAACAAATCCATAATGCCTAATAATTACACTAAATGTACAATCCCATACCTTGATGTTTTATAGGGCTCGATCAAGAAGAACAATTGTTGACTAGTGGTGTTAGGAATCAAAACTTGAAGATCTTTGAGAAGAAAAACGAACAAGGGTAACAACTCTAATTCTTATTTCTCTTAGTGAATTTTATGTAACGAAGAAAGGAACCACTATAAAGACAGTTAAGAAATTAAGAGCTTTGCCTGATTCTGAGATATTGCAGAATTTAGAAGGCATCAATTGGTCTGAATTATCTGAGACATTTCTACCTGATAGGACATCGAAGGAATGTCTAATCTATTGGACTTGTTATTTACATCCAATGATCAATAAAAGTGCATGGTCTCTAGCAGAGGATAAGAAACTCAAAGCTCTGGTAGAGAAATATAATAGATGTAATTGGAGATTAATAGCGTTGGAGTTGGGGACTAATAGAACTGCTGTGCAATGCTTTAAAAATTACTTGTCGAAATTCCATGAGAAGATAGTTCGAAAGTATATTTTCTTCTCTAATTTGGATTTTGGTGTTTAGGCCTTGGGATAAAGAGGAGGATGCGGTGTTGAGAGAAGCTGTTCGTGTTTTTGGTGAAAAGAATTGGAAAATGGGTACATCCTTCCCAAAAAATCATGGTTTTTTAGTTGCTCAATGCTTGAGTAGTCGAACAGGACAACAATGCTTACATAGATGGCAAAAAGCAGTAGATCCGGTTATTAAGAAAGGTAGATGGACTCCCGAGGAAGATCAAGTAATATTTTTTGTGTCATTATTCTTTAGGCACTTAGGGATGCGGTTTTGCTGTATGAGAAAAATTGTTGGTCTCAAATTATGCAACATGTTCCTGGTAAAACTGATGTGCAATGTAGGGAACGATGGATGAATGTCTTACATCCTAATATCAACCTGGATCCATGGTTTAGAGATGTACTTTCCCTTTTAAAAGTTTTAGGAGGATGAATTGCTTGTTAAAAATGTCAATATGCTTGGTTTAAGTAGATGGGCTGAACTGTCCACCCATATGAATAATAGAACGGATAATCAGGTATTTTTGAAAGGATTTATTTGGGTTTCTTAGTGTTGGAGAAGATGGAAGAAGTTTGTGAAAGAGAAATTAGTGGTAAGTAATGGATCAGAAGGAACTAAAGACCGGTATAAATTCTTAACTTATTTTATTAGTTGGAAGCTGACTTCTAAATATGATAAGTGTTCGGAAAAGGATCTTAGGTTATATGTGCACAAACAAAACGTACAAATAATATTTACATAATTTTGTATAGAGATTAATATATTACAACCGACCACAACATGGTAAAATGATACCACCAGTTGATTCAACTATTGATCTGTTTCATGATGTTATTAAAGTTGCTTTTGAAGATGAAGGTGTTCCATTTGAACCGTCTCTAGATGTTCCTATGGAGTTTAATGAGGAAGTTCATGAACAGAGTTCGGAATTAGATAGACTTGAAACGGTCTTTTCTGCAGTTTTCACTTGGCCTTATATGTGTGGGTTTGTGAAAAGAGAGGATTGAGTCATTTTATTTAAATCACTTATTTTTGCTTTTCCTAGTTTATATGACAAATTCTTTCGTTTGACAACTACTGATCGAATAAATACAAAACAGGTAAAAAAACATTAAAAACAAGGTAGTACTTTATTCAGAGTTTATTATAAAAACGTCACAATGGCTTGATTTGTGTTTTAGTTGATAGACGAGCTCGATGGAGATATACTCAGAGCACACAACAAATCAGTCAGACGTGATAAGCGATCAAGCTATCGAGGCATTAGAATTGAAAAATATTTGATAAGATTCTGAACATTACTCTTTTATAATATTTGCTAAGAATTAACCAATAAAAATGACATGAAAAAAGGATCAATGAAAAACTTGGAATTCTTATAAAATAGTGTTACAATATTGAAAAAATTCATCACATTGTTGATTGTTTTGGATTTGCATCAAGTGAGAATTTTTCATCATTTTACCAAAATGACCAACAAAGTACATTTATGGCTACGAGATGAAACCAAACCATTAGAATATCGAACCGTATTAACACCCTCGATATGTGAGAAATTAATCGATCAAGGTACTTGTTATTGAATTTTACTGATTTTATTAGGATTTAAATTATCAGTTGAGAGATCAAAAGTAAGATGTTTTAGAGATGAAGAATATGAAAAGTAATCCCATCCAGTGTTTTATAAATATCGAGAAGGTTAAATTTAGAAATGGTGCCTTCCAACTCTTGGAAAAAGGCACCATTAGACGCCATAATTATCGGCTTGAAAGAATTAGAAGAAAGTACTGAGCCACTTAGACATAAACATATTTATTTCGCCCATTGTTATAAAGAACAAACCGGATGGCAAACCATACTGCAACGCTTCAAAACTGGCAAAGGCACACTTTACGATTTAGAATTCCTACAAGACAAAGAAGGTTTCCCCAATCCTTAAAATGATTTTTATAGGTAGGAGGGTGGCTGCCTTTAGTTATTATGCTGGTTATACTGGTTGTGCTGTTGGTATTGATTTATGGAGTCATCAAAACGCTAAAGATCTCGGGTAAAACAAATTCCCTATCTAATCCCTTTATAGATCTTTCTCTTCGATCAAGGCGTTTAAGAACGAAAATGATCTAATCAAATCAATCAAATCACGATTAGTTCAAGCGGGTATATTCTCCTTTGGAGTTGTGATTGACGATTTGGTGTTTTAGTGAAATCTAATGATGGTAAGTATCCAAAAGTTATGATCATGGGAGCCCTAGGACGTTGTGGTAAAGGGGCTATAGAATTGGTAGAAAAGCTAGGAATTCCATCGTACAACCTCACCAATCAAACAACATATGTAGGGGAGACATTTTGAAATGGGATATCGAAGAAACTAAACAAGGTGGGCCATTTCCGGAAATACTTGAGTGTGATGTCTTTATTAATTGCATTTATCTCACTAAGGAAATCCCACCATTTCTTACGCTTGACTTAATCAAGCAACTTCCAACTAGGAAATTATCATCAATCGTGGATGTTAGTTGTGATTATACCAGTGCAAATAATCCGATATCAATTTATTTTCAGGGTACTACTTTTTCTAACCCGACAGTTAAGGTCGCTGATAAGTATCAACTCCCTACCTTTCGAACTTCTGATTTGTTTAGTCCAATATTGGAGGTTATTTCAATTGATCATTTACCTAGTTTATTACCTAGAGAAAGTAGTCAGACTTTTGGCCAAGATTTATTACAAAGTTTATTAGAGCTTTCGCAAATGGATCAGAGCTTTACTTGGTCTAATGCGTTCCAATTTTTTAATGCTAAAGTGCAGCTTTTAAATTAAAGTTCTTTCGTCCTCAATCGATAGCTATATTTATATTATAGAACCTCAAATTACTTTTATTAATTGAGAACTTCATAACTAGAATAGTTGGTTTCTCATTTCATATCTATTCTGGTCGATTAAATGCATTTAATCATAAATGTCCTATTTTATTAGTGACGCATGGTTATATGCCAATTTAGATTAGTCATACTGATCTACTAGAATATTCCCGAACCTGACCCAAGGGTTTTATGGGTTTCAGGGTTTATACCTTGGATTTTATAGGATTCATATTTTTCAATAATTTGAAATCTATATGGGACAAAATTTTTGAAGCCTCGATTATAATTCTTTCATATTAGTGATCATAGTGAAAATAGGATGAGGAAGCAACTAAAATGGCAAGAATTATAGCTAACAGATATTTTATGGATAGTAAAGTTGATAAATACATAAATTTATATTCATTCTTACTATTATATGCATTCAAGAAACTAAAATTCCTCGACTAATTAGAATAGAATTATGTAAGAAAATTTTGTCCCATATTACTAAAATCGAGAATTAGTGTGTGTATGTGACCGTCAATAACAGTAAGAGGATTAAAGATGATAACATAAAAATTATACCAAAAGATAGAAAATTTCCTAGAGAGTATCTTAGGCTATATTTGATTTTAAAAGCTTTTCTTCTAGAGTAAATAACGTTTTAGTAAATTTGAGCACGTGTCATTTTTATTATTAATTTATTTCAACCAAAACACTTATAGAATTTGAAATACGAAGAAATTTTTTTTCACAAAAACATTTAAACTTAATTTATGAGAAAAGGATTCAAATATCTTAAAAAATAATTTAATATTGTTAGGGACAATTAAAAAATATATTGTTGGCGGGAAATTGTTCCGCATAATTTGTGGCATGGTGCCAATAAACCCGCATTATTATTAATGTGGTCCGCATGAATATGCGGGTTCGACGTCTATTATAAATAGACAAATTGGTTTTAATAAATAACCTTTCTACGAAATGACTTCAAACAATAACATTCTCTCCGGTGCAATGGACGGTTCAGCGTCCGGAACGATCAGCCCGAACACTATAGCGGCACGCCCGCAAACAATATCAATAAGTTTTATAATTTATATATATATTTGGTAAATCTTTAAATTATCAATCTTAAACAATTAGATTATAATAAAAGATAAATTATATATATAATCATTAATTATAATTATGTTTAGAAATACAATTTAAGAATATATACAAGTTATTAAACTTTACTAATCTAATTAAGATTTATATATTTTTAATTAGAAGATTTAAATGTTCTTTATAAATTTTTTTATTAATAAATATAGATTATCTTAGGAATGTAAACACTAGAGAAGGACTTTGTAATGTCACAAGATTAATAGTTGTTGATTTAAAACCTAATCTTATTTTAGCAAAATCTTTAAGTGAATCGTCAGCAGATCAAATAGTATTTATTCCTAGAATAATACTTCGTATTTATAATAAGAACCAATAAAAATTTAATAATCAAAATAAAAGTAAATTAATCATGTTTATACTTTGCATATTTGTTTAATAAACATGCAAAGTATAAGCATTAAGTAGATCTGTTGACTGATACAACATCTGCCTCCCTAGAGAATTCGTTTTCGGGAAAATAAGGCTTTAATCGCCTAAAGTTAAAGTTTTTAAATGAATTATCATTAAGCTTAATTTTTGCAGTGTTGTTTTGATAAACTTGATCAACAACAAAAGGACCATCATATTTTTCATACATTTTAGAAACATTAATTAGCTTTATCATAACTATTTGATTTGGTTTAAGTTCAAATTCAATTCTTCCTTTATTATTTTTGATTAAATCATTTTTCTGTTGCTTATTAGTAGAATCAATAGCACTTTCAATTGCTTTTTCTTTGTTGATTTGTTTATTAATAAATATATTTTTTCCATAAACTAACGAGTCAGGATCAGATTTAATTGATCTATTATAAGAAACTCTTAAATTCCATATATATTTTCAAGCCATTTTTCTTTGCCACTAGTACGAATTAAATTATTTAAAGAATAATGCATTCTTTCTACTATTCCATTTGAGTTTGGGTTGTACGAATTTGATGCGCAAAGGCGTATATCAAAAGAATCACATAAAGATTTAAATTCAGAATTAACAAATGCTTGATCTGCCGTTACCCTAAGTGGGCGAGGATAACGACAAAGCCAAACATCATCAAAAAGCTTGGCAAGAGTAGATGATTTCAAATCAGGCGTTGGTACTAATTCCACAAGACGCGTTGCATTATCAATAGTGGTTAATATATGTTTAAAAGATGTACCAGAAAAGTCAAAGCATTCAGGGAGTGGACCAACTGTATTTATAGATATATTTTCAAATGGATGTGTATTATTAATATGAATATCGGATAATTTGCCATATTGTTTACCGATCTTATTCTTTTGGCAAATTAAACAAGATTTAGTTATAGAATCAATATCTTTTTGTAATAAATTCCAAGAAATGATTGTTTTTAAGGTATTATACATACGATTTGAGCCAGGACGATTTAATAAGTTGTGCATATATTCTAAAAGTTGCCTTCTTTTAATTGATGGAATAAACATCTGATCTTCAGATGTGCAAAAAATATTGTATCCTTCTAAGTTCAATATTTTTAGTTTGGGTTTATCAAAATCATTAAAGTCTTGTAGATCATAAATATTCATAGGAGTTATTAATAAATTGTCATTTTCAGTAATATTATCATCAGGAAAGATAGTATTAAGATCATCATAATTATAACGGCTCAGGTAATCTGCCATTGAGTTAGGTTTACCTGCAAAAAAATGTATTTTTATATTAAACTGATTTATCGTGTCAAACCATCTCTGTGAACGGGACGATTCGGCCTTTTGCAAATATAATAAATTTGAATGATCTGTATATAGGTCTATGTGTGCGCCTGTGAGAATATGGCGTAGTTCGGTCAATGTATAAATTACAGAATATGCTTCTTTGTCTAATACCGAGTAATTGCGCTGTGGGGCAGTTAATTTCTTAGATAAAAACCAAACAAGACGATCATCCTGAAGCACAATACTTCCCATAGCGTAGTTTGAAGCATCCGTATAGATCGTAAACGGTTTGTTAAGATCGATATGATGAATTTTTGTACGATTTGCAATAATATGCTTAACTTCTTCTAATACATTATTATGTGTTGATTCTAATTCAAAAGGAACTTTAGCGGAAGTCATTTCTGTTAAAGGTATCAATAATTTAGAACAGTTTGGTATTAAAATTCTCAAAAAATTTATACTTCCTAATAAAGATTGCAATTCTTTTTTATCTTTTGGGGGTTGAAGTCTTTTAATTGCGGCTATGTTTTTACCATTTGCTGTTATTCCAGTACTATCAATTTTGAATCCAAGATATTCTACACAATTATCTGCAAAGTTGCATTTTGTTAAAGAAGCTGTTAATCCATTGTGGTTTAATCTTCTTTATACAACATTTAAATGTTATAAATGACTATTAAAATCATTACAAAAAATCAACAAGTCATCTAAATAAACTATAATAAATTCACAATCATTAAAAATAGCAGAAATCCCATTGTGGAAAGTTGCCGGAGCTCCGGATAAACCTTGAGCTATACGGTTAAACATAAAATTTCCGAAAGGAGTTTGAAACATTTAAGTCAATCTTTTTCTTTAATAATTGGTTGATAATATCCCGAATTAAAGTCAATCTTGCTAAAATACTTACTTCCGCGCACTTTGACAAGTATATCATAGATCGACGGCTTAACACAAATAGGAGATTTTGTTATTGAGTTTAATTTCCTATAATCTATAATTAATCTCATTGTTTGATCTGTTTCGGAATAACGAAACATGGATTACATACAGGGTGCCCCAAAAGTAAGTTAATATCAAAAAAATCAAAGGGGGGACCCTTACAAAAATAAATCATGGTAGAAATTTACTTTAAAAATATTAAAATAACAAGATACGTTTTAGTTAATCATTTAAGCTCTACATGGCTTCCATCATTGTCGATACAATCCTGAAATCTCTTTTTAACATTTGCAAAAATATTAGTGAGCATTTCTGATGTTATGGATAATGAAGCCTCGATTATACGGGCTTTTAACTCAGTTATATCATTTATTCTGGAAGTGTATACTTTGGATTTGATATAACCCCATACGAAAAAATCCAGTGGTGTTAAATCTGGCGATCTTAGTGCCCAAGGCCTATCTCCACCTCTTCCAACCCATCTTCCTGAGAATTTTTCATTTAATAAGGTTCGTACAGAAAGAGCATAATGGCATGGCGCACCATCTTGTTGAAACACCACAGAATTTTCTACACCATCATCATTAATACTTTGGATTAAGAAGCTTTCTAGTATATGCTTATAATCAGCTCCAGTGACTGTGTTACCAGCAAAGAAATACGGACTATATAGCTTCTTTTTCGTGATACTGATCCAAAAATTAACCTTTGGAGTATTGGATTCCCACTCCAAAAAAGTACTAGGACGTTTTTCGGCCCATATTCTGCAGTTGTGCCTATTAACTCTTCCACAGGTGTGAAAAGTGGCCTCGTCACTGAAAAGCACATTGGCTAGTAAAGCTTCATCATCATTTTGTATTAATAAATTTCTACACGTCTCAGATTATCCTCCTCGTGTAGATGATGTAGAAATTGAATGTGATAGCTTTGGAACTTTAGCTGGTGCTTTATTATTCTTTGGATTGATGACCTTGGCACTCCCACCTCATTAGAAAACCTTCTTAAAGAGGTTTAGGGACTAGCTAAGACAGTTTTTTTTATTAAATCAACCACTTCTTCGCTATGCTTTTGCCGTCCAATTTTTTCATCAGCCACTAACCTGTGCGTTCAAAATTTCGCACCTGCTTCCAAATTGCTATTCTGGAAGGACATATATCAGTAAATTCATTTTTATATACAAGCTTGATCTCCTCATAACCTTTGAAACTGTATTTCATCTGGATTATAAAAATCCTTTGTTTCAGGTTCATTTAGGCCTTTTAAATTTTTTTTTAATGTTAACTTACTTTTGGGACACCCTGTATGTTGTGTTTTAGCATTTTTCAATCACATTTAAATCCAGTAATCTTCTTATCTCTTGTTTAAATCCATCATAATATTTAAAGAGTATCTTATATGCTTTTAACTTAAAATTATCTTCTTTAATCAGATCAATCGAGTGGACAATTTTGTCAGTATAGTCAAGATGTCCATCAAAAATATTATAATAATTATTCAATGTTTTTCTTAATTCTAATTCTTGATCATATGATAAAGTCTTCTGTTTATTAATAGTACCCAAATTATGAAAATCAACCTTTTTAATATTATTATCAAGATTGTTAGGAACTTCATTAATTTCAATTTGATGATCAATTTTAATGTTTTCTTCATCTAAAGCATTTAGTAAACTTTCATAAACAGGTTGTTGGGTTTTCATATCAAATATATTATCACAAATACTTATAGTTCCATTAGCATAAGTGATATCACATTTTAGGTTAGTAAGGAGTTCAGAACCAAAAATAATATTTTTATTTAGGTTGTCCATAATAAATAATTTTGTTTTTATAGTAACACTAGAATCAATTGTAGGGATAAAAATAGGTTCATCAACATACTCAGAAGTGGTTATAACTTGAGAATTACCAAGTGTTGTATTTTTTCTTCACTTGATTTTTCTATTCTTAAGTTCAATTTATTAGCTAATCTTCTTGATATAAAAGACGAAAAGGCACCAGAATCCAAAAGAGCTTTAATTTTATAATTCTTAATTTCAATAGGAAGATAAGGATTCATACTTAGTTCATTTAATACATTCATTTGGTCATTATTTTGAGTTGAAGATTCATTTTTATTCTTTAATTTATAACAAGTATCACGAGTATGGCCATTCTTTTTGCAATATACACAAAAGCTGTTATTGCGATTATTTCCATTATTATTAGAATTATTATAATTTGAACGACTGTTGTCAGAATAATTAGGAGAGTTATTAAATCGATTATTTTGGTTTCTGTTAAGTCTATTATTTTTACAATTTCTGTTAGAGTTATTATTAGATTTCCATTTATTTTGATTATTAGAATTAAACTTCGGTGATTTTCTGACTTCAAATGCACGATGTGCAAACTGGCTTGCTTCTGTCAAATCTCTTGGCCCTAATAACATCACATCATATTTAATATGTTGAGGAGTAGCATCCAAATAAATTGTTCTTAATTCATGATCACCACTTTTATCTTTTTCGGTTGTTGCACAAGCATTAACTGTATCACAAATGGTTCTAACTTTGAACTCAAAATCTGTTACACTATCACCTGGTAACATTTTAAATCTTTGTAATTTTTGATAATAATAAGTATAAGAATTAGTAGGCACATAAATTTCATATAATAAAGTCTTCACTGTAACAAAATCTTGAGGTCTGTGGGAGATTAAAACACGAAGGGCTTGTCCTTCTAAAAGTACTTAAAGATTTCTAAACATCTCTGGATCAGTCCAAGAACACATCTCAGCGACTAAGTTGAAGTGGTCAAACCACAAAATCAAATATTGGCTAGGATCGCCATTATATTTAGGAACTTCAATGCATGGTAAATGATCGCCATCTTGGAAGTTATCAGGTCGGGAAACTCTAAAGCTAATAGTTCGGTTAGTAGTAAAATTTGGGTTCATCATAGTTGTAAAATAAATAAATATCAAAGTAAAGTAATTTGTAAATAAAGTAAAGAGTCTTGTAAGATTGGTTGTAAAAATAGTAGAATAATAAATAGAATAATAAGTTGAATAAATACCACATAATATTGTATACAATATGTCGTATTTATAATAGGAACAAAAAAATTTCAAGATTCAAAATAAAAGTAAATTAATCATATTTATACTTTGCATATTTGTTTAATAAACATGCAAAGTATAAACATTAAGTAAATCTGTTGACAGATACGAAAAATACTGAGGCCATTTAATAGTGACTTACCTTTTGTTCTTCAAAGGAAACACTTCCATATTAGAGTAGCATTTGCTATTAGAATCAATAAAGCACAAGGTCAAACTTTTAATAGTGTTGGTTTATATCTTCCTAAGCCTGTTTTCTCACATGGTCAGCTTTATGTTGCCTTTTCTAGGGCTGTTTCAAGAGATAAAGTAAAGGTAGAGATAATAAATACTCAAAATCAGGGTACTCTTAAGGATGGAAGCTTTAAAGTATACATAAAAAATATAGTATATCATGAGATCTTGAATTAAATATTATTTTACATTCTTATTCAAAAAAATAACATTATTTTTACAAAAAATAGTTTGTGTTAAACTATATAATAATAATCCATATTATAATGGTAGAATGATTTTTATAGGAGTTTGAGATATTAAAATTTTCAATATATAAGCTAAAAACACTATTATAACTTAGTTTATTATAAAAGATTGTCAATAATTAAAATTATACAAATAAGTATTAAAATTATCTTATAATCCTATATTTTCTCGATAACGTATTTTTCACCCAGTTCGAAAGAACGGGCTTATAGACTTGATGGATCAAGTATAAAATCTTCCCCCAACAAATTACGTAACTCATTATATAATAAATTTCAACCAGCTTATTTAATAAATTTAAAATAGCACATTAATGGATAATTATCATAGTAAACTATCATACATATTTAATGCTAAAATCGAAGTAGCTATAGAATACTTAATGAGGTATGGTTTAATTCATAGGATACGATATTGTGAAAAGTGAAACAATCCAATGAATAAAGTAGTATATAGTAGAAACATTGATTCCTATACATGACGTTGTATGCATAAAGAATGCGAATTTTATAAAAAAATATATATCACTAAGAGTAGGAACACTTTTTGAAGGGTTTAATATTAGTTTACAGGATTTCTTACTTTTATTGTATAAGTGGTTTAAGTATAGGTCACTGAAGGAATGTATAGAAGATTTAAGAATATCAAAAGCAACAATCAATAAATTTTATAGCAAAATGAGAGATTTTTGTCCTAGATACTTAGAAGTGCATCCAATAAGCTTGGGAGGAAGTTCTACTATAGTTCAATTTGATGAATCACTATTTAGGTATAAACCGAAGTATCACCGTGGCAGGGCATCTAGCCATCATCTATGGGTTTTTGAAATCGTAGATACAAGTTTTCATCCTGCAAAAGTATTTTTAAAACTTGTAGAAGATCGTAGCTCATTAACATTGCTTTCCATAATTAAAAATGTTGTAAAAGCTGGTTCAATAATCATCTCAGATGAGTGGAAGGCTTATAAAAAACTATTATACGAAGAAGAATATAAGTATTTGAGTGTAAATCAAAGTTTACACTTTATCGACAAAGAAACATTTGCTCATACACAAAATATTGAATCTTATTGGTCAAAGGTGAAAGGAAGAATCAAAAAAATGAAAAGAATAAATGGAGATGTGTTAGAAGAATATTTATTTGAATGGATGGTCAAAGATGATATAATCAAGTCTAATTTTAATGTATTAATTGATATAATTAAAGAAATCAATTAAATAAACCATTTTATTATTTAAAATTTACTAAAATTAATTTTTAAATACTCTATGTCATATAGTTTATTACATGTATTTATAATATTTTATATTAAATTTATTAAATGATTTTAATATAAATTGTTTCAAAAAAATTGATCACTTGAAAAATTTGCCACAGTTTGGCCACAAATTCTTTTTAAGAAGAAATTTTTTTGACAATAGTACAATATGGGAAGGATATCAGATGTTGATTTTGGAAAAATTCTAACGCTTTTGGAGGCCGGATTAGCACAAGAAATAGCCAAAAAATTAGGTCTACCACAGAGCACAATATCTATTTCCCTAAAAAAATATAGTATATATGGAACATTGGCACACCTCTGTGGTAATGGTCTTCCTTCTGTTCTTAGTAAGGAAATAAAACAAATAATAGACAAGAAATTAGAGAATAATCCTAGAACTTCACTCAGAAAACATACTGCTAATGTATTAGCAGTAAATAATAATAAAGTTAGCTATAGTACAATTAAAAGGTATCTTAATAATAAAGATATTGAAGCACATCCTCCAATAAATAAGCCTCTTTTGACAGAAAATCATATTGATAAAAGGTTTGAGGCGTCAAAGAAGTGGCTTTTCATGAGTGATGATGAGCTTAAAACGGTCTTTTTCAGCGATGAGGCTAAATTTAACCTTCAATACAATGATGGACGTGCTTCTGTATGGAGATCGCGCGATTCAGACTTTGAAAGTCATAATATTAATCAAAGAACTAAATTTGGTGGTGTCTCAATAATGGTTTGTGCCTATTTTTCATATTATGGTGTAGGTAAAGTAGTATTTATTGATAGTACAATGGATGCTAATTCATATTTAGCATTCTTGCTGCTTCATTATTGTCCTCTGTTGAGAAAATGGGACTTTCTTCGTTTATTTTTCGGCAGGATAATTATCCAAATCATACTTCAAAGCTGACAAAAGAGTATTTATCATATAGGAATATCGAAACATTATATTGGCCATCGAATTAACCAGATATGAACCCTATTGAGAACCTCTGGGCTATTATTAAAACTAAAGTTTCCGAAAAAACGCCAAGAAATCTAGACGAGTTAAAGAAGATTATAGAGGAAGAATGGTATTCAATATCATTAGAAACTTGTAGAAAACTAGCAATGAGTTTTAGAAATCGTACTTAGCTTTAAGGCGTGCTAAAGGAAGCCATACAGATTATTAAATAAAAAGCGATCAGTTTTTTGAAACAATTTTTATTAAAAATAAGTAAAAACTCGATATATAAAAATTATATGAAAAAAGTATATAAACTATTATATTATAATTAACTACAATGTTAATAATCTTATTTTAATTTTATTATATTGGATCTTCTAATTCAATATTTAAGGTGATCAATTTTCTTTGAAACAGAGTGTATATAGATAAATTACATAATTTTTAAGGATAAAATTTTCCCTCCGAGGGAAGATTTTATATTTACCCGACTTGTTTTTAATAAATTTATGAACTTTGCCAAAAAAAATTGAAAATCCAATTAAAATTATTATTTTTTAAAAAAATCAGCTTTTACATTCCGATAAAGTCTAGGATTTTTAATCAAAGTCGTTTGGAGTTTGACCCTTGGATGCCGGGTTTCAGGTTCGGGCATATCCCAGCTGATCTAATCATGACCAACTCCAGAATTTGCCAAAATTACTTTCGAGATGAAAATAACGCACTACGAAATCCAAGCTAAAGACCAATACACCCTCGATAAAACGCAAGAACTTTATCTTAAATTAGGACTTAAGATCATAACAACTCAAGAAACTGGTTTATGGTTAAGTTATATTAATAAAGGTGATATCAAAGAAGAAATTCTACTTAAGTTAATTTTAAACCCTTCAGTAATATCAGATACGAGTGTGGTCATTTGTTGCTATCATAATGATATAGAAGTAATCCCTCCTTACAAAGAGATTTTTCGGGAAGAATATAGGAGTTGAAATTGAATTTAGAAGGCCATGATTGCTCGATGGATAACGGACAATTAAGATTTCAAGATCTTAGCGGTACGAAATGGTTGATAAGCCAGAAAATACATCCATTATCCAGTTTGAAACCGAATTTTGAAAACGAAAATACCAAATTAGAATATCAGAAAGAAGCTATCTTCGAACCATCCACCGCTACTGAAGAACGACGTTCAATAGGCGTATTAACGTCGGGAGGTGATTCGCAAGGTATGAATCCAGCAGTACGAGGCGTTGTTCGAGCCTCGATAGCTTATGGGTTCGATGTATTTGCTATTGAAGATGGTTATCAAGGTTCCTCCCTCTCTTAATGATGTAGGTTTGATCGATGATAGGATTAAGAAATATTCCTGGGGGAGTGTTAGGCGCTTCATGTCTGTCGTATCTTCCCTTCTTATCCCTTTGTTTTTAGTCCGGCACGATTATTGGCTCTGCTCGATCTATGGAGTTTAAAACAAAGCAGGGCCGATTGAAAGCGGTTCGGAATCTAATTAAACATAAAATACAATATCTAGTTGTCATCGGAGGCGATGGTAGTTTAACAGGAGCCGATTTATTGAAATCAGAATGGGCATCCCATCTTGATTCTCTATTGTCTTCTCGCGAAATCACCTTTGATATCAAGCAGAAGTTCATGGAATTCCAAGTTGTAGGTTTAGTAGGCAGCATCGATAACGACATGGTAGGCACCGATTTGACCATAGGAGCCATTTCATCGTTACATAGAATTTGTGAATCCGTAGATAATGTTTATTCTACTGCTATGTCCCATTCCAGAGCTTTTGTTGTGGAAGTTATGGGGCGTCATTGCGGTTGGCTCGCTTTGATGGCAACAATTTGGTAATCAGCCTGTGTTAATATTCTGTAGCACTGGTGCGGATTATACGTTGATACCGGAACGCCCTCCTTCGGCTGGCTGGGAGAAAGAGATGTGTAGCACATTAGAACATGTATCGCCTCTTATTTGCGTTTATCTGGCTTAGAATCGATCTATTGGCAAAAGAGCTTCTATCATTATCGTTTCGGAAGGTGCTGTAGATGTTAAATTGAAGCCGATTTCGATCCAATATGTAGCAAAAATTTTATCGGAACATGGCTTTGATACTAGGACTACCAATTTCGGCCATGTCGTCAGAGGTGGTTTGCCGTGTTCTATTGATCGCATTTTGGTATCACTTGATTTGTTTACTTTTTTGATGACGCTTGTTTAGCCTACTATTCAAGGTATCAAAGCGGTTGAAGCGATTGTTAATGGAGACCTCAAGATGTCACCTATGATTGGTATCGAAGCTAATGCGATCGTGCAAATGGATCTTATGGATTGTGTGAAAAAGGCATTTGCTCAATGATTTATTTTTTAGACGAAAGAAATAGGCAAGCACTATGAGAATATGGAATTCGATAAGGTGTTTGAGAAACGAGATAAGCAATTTAAAAATATTTGGGATGTTTATAAGCATGTTTGTTATAAACCTACATCCGATCATAAATATTCATCTGAAACACTAAACAAAGTAATCCCACCATCATTAAATGCGCCATTATATAGCGTGCTCGGATCGGCATAATGCATATCGGCGCACCTGCGCCAGGAATGAATAGTATAACGAAAATCATTGCTCAATTAGCTCATAATTTTGGCCATCAATGTATAGCTATATTAAACGGCTTTGACGGCCTTCTCAAGGGCCAACATAAAGAATTAAGTTGGGGATTTGTTCAGAATTGGATGAAAAGAGGTGGTAGTGAAATTGGGACTACACGAAGCCTGCCGAGCAAGGATATCGGCCTTTGTGCGTATCGATTGCAGCAGTTGGATTTAGATGCTCTCATTTTGGTTGGTGGATTTGAGGCTTATCATTCATTAGCTCTATTGAATCAATTTAAAGAACAATATCCTGTCCTAAACAAACTAGCAACTCTATTGATACCAGCTACTATTAGTAATAATGTCCCAGGGACGGATCATTCCCTTGGCTCGGATACATGTTTAAATGTTGTTGTCGAGGCTTGTGATGCTCTAATTGTTTCTTCGGCTAGTTCTAAGAAAAGAGTTTTTTGTGTAGAAGTGCATGGAGGAAAATCCGGCTATTTGGCTACCATTGCTGGCGTCGCTGTATCCCTCTCGCCTGCTAATTTGTTTTTATTTAGGCTGGCGCATCCAGGGTCTATACCCCCGAAGAGGGTATTTCATTGTTGAAGTTGTTAGAAGATACTGAATTATTAAGAGAGAAATTCTTAAAAGATACCAGTCAAGGCGAAGATAATGTAGGCCGATTAATCATAGTGTATATCATCAGTCTTTATTTATAGGACCGAGAATACTTCGAAGACTTATACTACCCCTGTTTTGACGGATATTTTCTCGGATTCTGGGAAGCCTATTTTCGATTGTAAAAGTGCTGTCTTGGGCCATATACAACAAGGTGCTCAAACATCACCTCTGGATCGTATCAGGGCAGCTAGCTATGCGAATGATGCTTTCCTATATTTATTAGATCTCATTGCCAACCCTGAGAAAGATAATCATGTAGTATTAGGCTTGATTGATGGTCATGTTTGCTTCACTCAGGTTAAATCGTTGGACAAGGATACAGATTGGGCTAATAGAAGACCAAAAAAGGTTTGGTGGGATTTTATCCGAAAATACAACCTTATGCTCGCTAGACATGGCTTTCAAAAATAAATTAAGGCTAGCATTGTTGCTTATCTGCTTCTAATTAGAATGGTTCATTGTTTTTGCCACAATGTTTTCATCTTTTGACGAACCAGATAGAAAGCAAACCTTAATCATTTATTCATAACCAAATCCAATTGATTCTGCATATTTTGGATCCAAAAATGCGCCCCTTTAACAATAGATACCAAGGGATCTTCTTTCGAAGATTCTTGATCATTATTATGAAAGAAATCCGATACATTCCAATTAGGCAACGTACCTAATTGTAAATCCAAATTATCCCTCAATCTCTGATCCCAATAAGTATGTCTAATCTAACATTAAAAATGGATTTAAGGGGAAATACAGAACCAGTATAATAATGAGATCTTGGTTCGTCAAGATATCCTTCAACAAACCCATTAGGCAATAAATTCAATTTATAAGGTTGAATAAGGGAAATATCAATTTGTAACCCCTTATTTAAGATGTCATAACATTTAGTGACTTTCAATTCAATAGTTTGAACATCAAATTCCGAAGCAAATGTTTTGAATAACAAATTCTTATCATCGAGGCTAGACAAAAGTATGGATAGGTATGCGATGAATACCATTGTGAGAAGGAGCCGAGGAATTTAGTGATAGGTTTCAAAGTTAATGGATAAACTTCCAAAGTCTGTAATAAAAACCGAAAATCGACCATCCTAAAACAACAGAAATGAATAATCGAAAAATACTTTTCCAACTGACACCAATCTATGAGTGCGACATCTCTAGCTTTAGAAGTGCAATTGATAGGATTCATGGAATTAGATTCCAATCTCAAAATTACTTCTTGCGTATCAATAAACGAATGATCTTTCATTTTAGCCTTTATAATGAATTTACTTATCGTATTATGTTTGGTATCTTTTGGAAAGATATAATTAAGACAAGGCAAAATCTTGATCGAATTAGTCACACTAAATCGTTAGAGTGAGAGATACCTGTGATTGAAATGCGCTTGGACCCCATGTTCTTTAATCAGAATGTCATTAACATCTGTGAACTTCCAAATTTTTGATCGAATATCACGTTTAACGTTTGAAAACAACACTTTACCCAATCTACGCGAAAATTAGGGATGGAGATATACTGAACTCGCAATCTGACTTCACCAATATGATAACGTACACTTTCTAATCTAAAAACAATATGGGATTTAGTGTGAATACCCCAATTTTAATGTCTCTCTCAATTTGAACAGATTATGCTTCTTCAACCTATCGAAATATATGAATTAAAAAAGGTGAATACATATCTTTAGGCTCATTTCTGAGATCAGAAATACCAGTCATTTGTTTAGGTACATCTCTAAAGGTACGATCAAATCTATTTGACGGTTCCAAAACTGGTTTTGAAGCTAATCCAAAAATCAACAAAAGAGCAAATGATACAGTTTGAATCAGCACATGTGCTTTGCGATAGAGCACTTTGCGCATAATTAGGTAGATGATTGGATGAATAAGATGATAATCCATGATCATTATAAATGTAAGATTCTTCCTCATCTGATGATTCATATACATCTTTGGTTTCATCGAGTAATTCACTTAACAAGATCGTTTCAACTATAGGCTTTCCCCTGTATTTCGCAATACCTGGTGGGACTAAAGCTATAAAAAGTTGATGGAGATGGGATTTTACGATGATCGGAATCTAGACACAATCTTGGTAATGTCAAATCATATGGGAGCGTATAAATTAATTCACCATTAGAGTTTGTGTCTTTCTTAGCCACCAAAAACGTGAACAATTTTTCATTAACATCTAATCTCTTCTGATAAGTAAACAAAGTCGCATTTGGTGGCAATAAGTAAGGATATGAACATAATGCTAATCCAAATCCTATATCTTTATTAATTTGTACTAAAGTTATATGTCTTAGAAGTTCAAGTCTCCTTTTCTATAACAAAAATCAATGAAGGGTATACGTGAGATTCGATTAATATAGCGAGCTTCTGTTCCGCTTTCTGAATAACTAAATCATCATAAGCTTGAATCTTAAACTCCTAAACGCCAACAAAGTAGGTCAAGGGGTGTAGATATACTCCGGTAGGTAGCCAATCTAATAAGACCAAATTCTGTTCACTAAACTCTAAAACGATATTCCGATAGATATAATTCTCAAACATAACTTTAAGATTAACACCATATAAAACTGGATCCACATTCTTACATCGATATTTCTGATCTTTAATAGGATAAACCTCTTCATCAGAATCTTGAGCTTCCAATAATAATTGATTGATAGGGATAATTAATTCATCAATTTTGCTACGATTGTATTCTTTTATCATAATACATTTAGAATCTAAAGTTCCAATGCTCTCTCCCTGAAAAAGATAAGTATGGGTTTGTGAGGCATACTAAATTGAAAATTAATTCTTTCATAGCTTGCCAACTAATTAACATCATATATCAGAAAGGTTACATTTGATTAACTAAATCAAGATCATTAGCTTGAATCAGAAACGCCTGTACATTATAAATATATTTTAAGCATACATTGAGATTATTATCAAACTTGATAATAATGCCGGGAAATTCCCTTTCCAATTCCCTATACAAAAGAAGTCATTAAGAATGAGGAAGAGGTACTCTATTTTAGCTTTTAAGATGCTGTATTTGTCACCCCAATAATAATGTGTGAATATCACTCGGTTGTACATTGTGTTTATGAATTGAAAGTTTGTCAAACCCACTTTTAGTCAAATCAAAATCGAGATTTTGTAGAAAAAACCTTAAATATATCAATAATTTACTAAATATTGGATTAAGAAAATAATAATTTTAAATAAAGATTTTATTTTCTGTCCCTCACATATTTCGATAAAATGACTTTTTGGAAAGTACTAAAAATATTTAATGATTTGATTTTATTGAAAACAGTAGTGATTTTTATTTGAATGAGTGGATTGAGCGTCAAATTTGGTTCAACTTTTGAAATCGAACTTTAAATTTTTTCATGAAAAGGACGAAACAGGCTAATAAATATATAAAAGTTTCCAATCAACAAGATATAAGAGCAACATTTAAGAAATATACCACTCAATTATTAGAGTTAAATTCAGATGATGAATTTCAAGATTCTACATTAATCCAAAAGCCTTTCTTCACCACCAAACAACCCACTCTATCCTTAAAAGAAAAAGAAGAAATTAAGATGGCAGAATTGGTTTCAAAAAATAATGATAGTTTAGAATTCTCTTTTGATGGCTCTATTTTAGGTCTGAAAAAACATTTCACTTCCAATTCAACCATCTTAGTGTTAGAACCAGAATGTGCGATTAGGAAATCGAAAATTAAGGCGGATGAAATCATATTACAATCTTTACTTAATTATGAACCTAATGATGTATCAGAGTTTCAATTTCAAACTGGCAAAATTGATATTAATCATTCTTTTCAACCAGTTGCAAAGGATAAATTTTTAGACTCTTATTGGTTTAAATCTTATATGATGTGATAATTATTAAAAATTTTGATTTTGTATCTGATTTATGAATATTTTATCCAAATTTTCTCGATACAATTCCTAACATTTAGCTGATTCAAGCACATGGAGTTATGTACTATAGATTTTGTCTTTTTAATTATAAAAATACAGTTAATATACTTTTTATTATCCTCAAACTTCTTTTAGGTTTATAGTTTAAATTGAATTTTATAATTAGTCTTTAGCATTCATGATTTCTTGTCTCATTATGTTTAGCAGCTAACCTCTATATAATAAAGAAGCACAGAAATGAATAGTACTATTTTATCAATTCGATACTTTAACTTCTCTCGAAATCAATGCAATACTGATTTCATTGGATCGTGTTGATATTTCTAAATACGAATGATCAACAACCAAATAACCAAAAACAGAAGTTATAAATCAAGAACATTCAGAATCCAAAATTTTTAATAGATGGGGAACAATTCATCCAAAAATATCATTTTAGGTTATTATAAAGATGCTAACCTAGAAATTATATCTTATGATTCCAGCAAGATTAATATCAATTCTAATGAAGTTCAATTGAAATCCTTAAACTTAATTCAAATAACACCTTACATAGGCCTATTGAAGAATTTAACTTATTTAAATCTCAGTCATAATAAATTGAAGCAGATTCCGCTTCAAATTGGTCATTGTATTAATTTGACTTTAATTAATTTGGCTGATAATGAGATTTTAGAATTACCTGAAACTATTGGATATTGTATGAAATTGACTAGTATAGAAGTTCAGAACAATAAGATTAAAAGACTAAGTAAGAGTATAATAAAATTAACAAAATTGAAGAAACTTAATTTGAGCAATAATCTATTTACCGAAGTTCCAGTTTATCTTTCTCATTTATACGATCTTTCTTATTTGAACTTGAGTAGAAATAATATCGCTTATTTACCTTCAGAAATAGCTAATTTAAAGAAGTTACGAACATTAAAGGTAGAAAATTGTCCCTTGATAGAACAAGATGAGCTAAAAATAACAACACAGAAAGTGAAAAGCTTAAAAGAAATTTGTAGTAAAAAGATAATTGAATCAATCGATATAAATAAAGTAGAATTCTTCTTACCTCGTAAATTAGTATGTTATCTGAATAATGTCAGATTTTGTTCCTATTGCTCAAGTCCATACTTCGATACTTATTATGAGAAGTTGCGATTCATCAATAAGAATGAGACTCAGATACCTCTGATGTACAAATTATGTTCTTTGCATTTCAATAATGAGAAAGAACGAATACAATTATTATTCTCACACAATCAGCCTAAAATGCAACTCAATAATGGTCTCATATTTATGGATTATGCTAAACATACTAATACAGACTTTACACCTTCTACTACAAGATCTAGTTTAGATTCTCTACAATTCGCTCTTCGTAAAGAAGAGAGAAATACTTTGGGTAGGAAATTGAAGTTAATTAGAAACAACTTTGGAAGTACAGGCAAAAGTAGTGGAACTTCCTTGAATAGAGCATTAAACTTAAACAATACTACGAAGAAAACCCCTACAGTCTTTGTAAAACATTATAATTTACCTTCATTACCATCTCTAACTGTAAATTTAGAATTTTTAGATTTACAATAAATATAAATATAACCGAATTTTTTATTCAATAGCTAATTGATAAACCTTAGGATCTTTTGCTAATTTTGGTACTTTAATCTTGAGCAAACCATCAATGAATTGTGCTTTCGCTTTATCAGCTTCAATCTTGGAAGGAAACGAAAAGGATCTCTCGAAATTAACAGCGCATCTTTCTGAGTAAACCAACTTTGGTTTCTCTTCAGTATCATGAGCCCCTACTACTTTACTCTCCTTTACATCTCCAGCTCCATTACTTTCTTCATTTTCCAACATACTCTTACCTTTTAATTCAATACAATCATCCTTGATATTGATTTCGATATTCTCTTTTTTGATACCAGGAATTTCGATATCCATAAAGTATTCGTTTTTGGTCTCTTTCAGTTCGATAGGAAACCAATGATGGTTCACCCAATCGTAATTTATCATCGTTGGCCTGCGAAAGAAGGGCTCTTCCATCATCCTCATTGCGCTTCGTAACTCGGGTACTAAATGTTGGAATATTCTTGACATTTTGAAAATTTTCACTTTTTTGTGACCGATTTATAATTTTCGGTAAAGTTACTAGATTTTTCTAGTCGGTTCGATTATACAGAAACGAGAAAATGCTAGATTTTTCTGTGCATTTGAATTCATATGGCTCTTTATTTTCGTTCAGAGTAGTCCCCATTTTACTTATTAAATAATTGGTTGATCAAAGGTGAGAATAATCTAGATTCATTAAAAATTTGGTTGAGTTAAGCAAAGAATCAAAAAGGGACTATTCTGAACGAAAAGAAAGTACCATATTTGAGTCATTTAGCATTTATTCATCCCTTGATAGATGCTTAGGAATTTGGCGGTTTTTTGCTAAATTTTACACCTATCGATCTTCATCTCTCTTATAAAGGAAAGAAGATGTACATTAAATATAAAAAGATGTCGAATATTTATTAAAGCTTTATTTTATGTCAATAATCATATGTTTATGTTCAAATATAACCAAAAACTATCTGGTCGCCCTTAAACCCAAAACTGAAATTTTTACAAAATGAAAGAAACAGAACCAGGCTATATACTATGTCGCACGGAAAGTCGGACGCCCTATTTTTTGTAAACCAAAGCGTCAATTCGGCTTATAAATAAATATGAATAAAAAATTAGATATGTTTAAACTGTGCTATTTTTAATATTTATTTATTTATCACTATTTTTTATTAAAAAAGATAAGAAATCAAAAAGGAAATTTATTGATCCTGCACGGAAATTCGGACATTTTTGTTATTCACACAAAACTCAGCAAATAATAGGCTTAAGAAATAAAATATTAGAAAAACAATGACAAGTATTGATAATTTTGTGTTTGAACAGATTTTAGACTTAGAAAAGAAGGGTATTCTTATAGAGAGATCGAAGGTTTGGCCTGGATACCCAAGTCCACAATAAGAGATTACCTCAAAAGATTACCTCAAAAGATTAGAAGAAACGGGCTGAATTTAGAGAAAGAATGGCTCCGGAGGTAAATGTAGGAGTTTATTTTCGTTCAGAGTAGCCCCCATTTTACTTATTAAATAATTGGTTGAACAAGAGTGAGAATAATCAAAATTCATTAAAAATTTGGTTGAATTAAGAAGAGAATCAAAAACGGACTACTCTGAACGAAAATAAAGTGCCATATGTACTCGATAATGACGATATAAGAGCTGTAAAGGCCATTCATGAAGAAACCCCGAAAGCTAGTGCTCCAAAAATGAATAAAATCTTTGAAGAAAATAGGGATAAAACTGTCTCAGATGATAAAATTAGAAGATGTTTAAATAGCCTTAACTTATATGCTTACTTCTCTGACAGAAATCTTTAATGTCGTCAAAAGATTTAAGGAAAAGGGAAGAGTTGTATGCAAAGTGGATATTTCAACCTAATAATTACTGGGAAAATGTTTTATTTTCAGATGAATGTAAATTTAATCTTTATAATTCAGATGGCTGTTCATATGTATGGCCACCTCCATCTAAAAGACTTGATCCTAAGTATTTAGAAATGACGGTAAAACTTGGCAAAGGCAGTGTGATGATTTGGGAATGTTTTTCTACAAAGAAGTTGGAAATTTGGTCTTTATAGATGGTAAAATGGATAGATATGGTTGTTTGGATATATTAAAGTACAATTTAATACAATCAACAAAGAAAGTGGGACTAAATGACTTCGTATTTCAACACGATAATTACCCAAAGCGTACTTCTAAGATCATTGGGAAATATCTTGGGGGGGGGGAAAAGAAGTCGAAACTTTGGTTTGGCCAAGTCAAAGCCCAGATTTCAATGCAATTGAACACATCTGAGCCTATATGAAGAGAGAGCTGAGGGGAGGGGGAAACTTCGATGATCCAGATGAGGTAAAAATAGAGCTACTAAGATTATGGAATAACTTGCCCGACAATTTTATAAAAAAACTTAATTAAATCAATGCCTAAAGGTGTAAAAGAAGTGTTACAAGCTTGTGGGAACTATAGTAGTTATTGATTTTGAATTTCCGTGCAGGATCAATAAATTTCCTTTTTGATTTATCTTTTTTAATAAAAAATAATGATAAATAAATAAATGTTAAAAATAACACAGTTTAAATATATCTAATTTTTTATTCATATTTATTTATAAGTTGAATTGACGCTTTGGTTTACAAAAAATATTGTGTCCGAATTTCTGTGCGACATAGTGTACATCCATAGTAATTGAAGAAAGTCAGCCATCAATGGAGGAAGATTATTCGAATATAAATATATCAATTAAAAGAAACTGTGGTACTTTTTGTTGTAACGAATATTTCTGTACTCAATTAACTGGTGGATGCTGCTATTCATGCGTTGCAATTTATGTACAGGGTGCACACAAAAGTTTCTGAAAAAAATTTAAGTGCATAACTGGAATTTAAAAATCAAATTAAATAGAAATTAAAAAAATAATTTAATTTAAAAATAATAAAGTTTAATAGTTAATATGCCTTCCATTAGCATTTTTTAAATCACCCATTCCTTTTTTGAAGCTTTCTAATAGATTTTGCAAAATATGTTTAGGTATATTTTCCCACTCTTTCTGGATCCTCTTAATTAGCCCTTCGGTAGTAACAGGGATCGGATTTTCATATATTTTATTTTTTAGATAAGCCCATAGGTTTTCTATTGGATTTAAATCTGGGCTGTTTCCAGGCCAGATACCTTTACGCAATACATTTGAAACTCTGGCTATAATCTTCTCTAAATTAAATTTTGAACTATGGGGTGGCGCCCCATCCTGCATGAATGTTGCCACCTTTTTATTTTTAAATAATAAAGGATTATCAAATGAATCTAAATATATTGGTAATATATTCTCTCTGTAATATTTGGCGTCAATATTTACATTTTGAGGGACAACATGTAATTTTGTAACTCCATTAGAACAAAGTCCACCTGCAACCATTATTTTTATTGAATTTCTCGGGATTTTCTGCGGAGGGACATCGCTTTTATTTTCTGTTCTAAAGCGTGAATTCTCTCTGTTTCTTTCAGGATGAAGATATATCCAACTTTCATCCGTAAATATGACATTTTCTCTCTTTTTCTTTCCTCTAATACCATCTGTTAAGTATCCACTATTTTCTACAAAATTATAGAATTTCATCCTATCTTCTACATTTTTGTTGGATAAAAGAGGCTTTTTAGGTGGCTTAAAGACTGTTTTGCCCCATTCTGTACTTTTCACGAATCTTTGAACAGTTCTATGGCTAATTTTTATATTTTTAAATATATTTGATGAATTTAACAATAAAGCGCATTTTCTTGTAGAACTTCCAACTTTGTTATACATTCTACTTTTAATCATACTTTTTGTTGTAGGAGAGAGTACAGAGGGTCTTGCAGACCTATCATTGTCTTTGATGTATTCTCTTTTTTTCCATAATCTTACAGTTTTATCTGAGATATTCATCTAACTAGAAATCTGCACAACTGACTCTCCAAGCTTTAATCTTGTTTAGATTTCTAATCTTTTTTTAATTCTTGTAGATGGATTCTTGGTGTTCATATTTATAAAAAAATTGATTAAATGTATTTATATTTATATTGATTTTTTAGTGGCTGTAAAAAAATGAAAATTTGTCAGAAACTTTTGTGGCACCCTGTATATGGTTACTTTTTTGGTAATTAAAATGTTGACTCCATTTTACATTCCTTTGTATAATTATTCATGATTTAGAGCTATTGTGTTATTTTTATAATACCTCTCCTCTCAATAATGCCTCGTTTATTTCAGAAAAATAATATCTAAATAAAAGGTATTTTAATGCCAGAAAGAATGTTTTCCATATTAGAATCAAGCCATTGATCGGGCGTTATCTCCATTTGAAACTTAGAAAATAACTTATAATCGAATAATCTTTTATAAAGCGCATCTAAAGGATAAAAGAGCAAACAAGCTCCAGTAAGATAACATAAAGTTTTCGTAAACCAATGATTCAATAAAACAGCAATTCTAGTAGAACTTTGTATAATAATGTATTGATTTTCTAAAACGAAACCCACATTCAATTGTTTTCTATATCCTTTGTTTCGTATTTCCGATACTATTCTTTTACTAATTAATGTAAAATCCCAAACAATTTCCTTTTCAACCTTGAGTTCTTTTAAGTTGCTATTATCACCTAGGAATTTCAAACAAGTATAATTGAGACTTTCATTAGTGTTCATATCTTTATTGTCAATAGTAAAGAAATTATCTTCTGTTTTGCAAACATACTTTGCTAAATCTATATTCATTCTAAAGTCTTCTATTTCTCTATCTATAGTAGTAGTTCTGCTTTCATTCTCTCCTTCTACAACAGTTGAATAGCTTTCCTCCACTCTCTCAAAATGAAAACCTAAAATGAACACAAAATAATACCTCTAATATCGATAAATAGCTTAGGTGCAGTATTGTGGTGTATTATGAAGCTTTTAAGGTAGTTATTATCAGTCAATATAGCATCTTGAGAGAATACACCCTTTTTAGTTTGCTTGAATTGTACACTATAAAGTAGACTTGAACTTGGCTCATAATCGTCAGTTATCCTTGGTATTCTTTCAAGTGTATCTTTCTGGTTCTCTAATTCTTTGTATAAAGGTGGTGCCTCTGGTCCTTGTATAGGCTCATTGTTGTCTTCTGGATAAGCAAAGTTGTATTTCATGAAAAGCTGAAAAGTATAAAATCCATTTTACCCCTAGATCAAGAGAAAATGTAAACAATTGAGAGTTGATTTATTTAAAAAACAGTCTTTGATAAAAGTCTCGATATATGTGCTTTGAATCGTAACATATACGTGGGTAAGTACAGTTAGCCAAAAATCGGAGTAAATCTGAAAGTTATGCCTAGCTGTCAATGCAGATTTGAGAAAATAAAAGGCAATCAACAGCAAGTTAAAGAACAAAATAGCTTATTTAATCGACTATTAATTATTTTAGATTGAATAGTTGGGCTTCTTATAGTCACTTTTTTGTTTTCTATCTTTACCTCTGTTGTAATTAATTGATCATATCCAGCTCTTCTGATAACATTTTCTAGTTCAGAAACTATAGATTTTATATCTACGCCTATATCTTTTAAAATTGTGAGTTTCTTTAAATCGTTTTCATTATTTAAATAACTTTTAATAGTACAATCCAAGTCATTTTCATCTTTATTCTATTTGCTAACATAGAAAATGCCCTTACTAATAAGAAAATCGTTTAAATCAAAATCCAATATAAACCCTTTCTTATAATTTTCTTAGCTGGTGTTAATTTATAATATGATCTATATCTTATGATTATTTTGATATTTGGCACTGTATTGCTCTCCTTTAAAAATTTCTTTATGGATGCTGCAGAATTTAGTTTAGGGTCAAATGTTAATATACCTTCATTAGTTTAGAGGGTTTTTATGACCGAATCTTTCTTTTTGGACTATGTTTGACTATTTATAGAATATCCAGATAGCCTGGCTGTCCTCCTTTTTTCCCCTTTATCGAGACGACTTTTCATGATTTTTTCCATTAAATTTTTGAGGTTTATGCAGTATTTATAAAGTCATTTATTCTAGATATCAATGCTTATCCCGATAACGATTTCTTTGGATTGAACTATATTTATTCTTTAAATTTTTCAACCAATCTATTAAATAATCCAATTGTTTATCTTAACATTCATAAGTTAATTGATAAGAAATTTACATATCCGATTTAAGATAAAACTTGATGAATTCAGCCTTATTTTAAATACTAATCTTATAAAAGTTTATATTTTTATGTACGATTTTTGATTTTTTGTCAATGGATGCAAATATCAAAAAGATTTGGTAGATCAAGCATAAAGTTGTCTGATCATCGAAGAATTTTTATCAGCACTATGCCATACACTAAAAAATAAGAAAAAGCGTTTATAAAAAATGTCATCTTATCACGTGAATTCCTGTTTGATAAAATTATACAGAAAAGGTGTATACAAGGCTACAAAATTATCAACAGAGATATTCATTCCAAACTCTGAATAAACCGAATGAATATTATTTTTAATCGTTTTAGCCATTTCCTTCTTAAATGAAACGCAAAATGGAGATGAGCTTGGTTTGGGGGTTGTTCTGTTGTAGCTTTTTATAGTTATACGTTTTCCTTTATATTCGAGGTATGATTGAGATGATACTTCAACGCCTATTCTACTGATCGTATCCCCAATTTCTGCTGTAATAGATTCTAAATCGATATCAATCTTCTTTTCTAATACTAAAGATCGCATATGACCATCATCTCTCAAATATTGTAATATAGTCTTATCCAAGGATTTATAATCCCACTGTTCTTCATTTGTATAAAACATGTTTTTTGGATATAAGAATTCAGTTACATCAAATCTAATCTTAAAGTCTTGTTTGTAGATAGTTTCTGTCAAAGAGGAGATTACATAAAATGCACCTTCCATTACTATGTTCACTTCCGGTACTGTGTTATTCAATAGTAAAAATGGTTTTATCATCGATACTTCATTGAGGCTTGGGTCACACGATACCAAATTGCTTCCTTCTTCAATAACCTGTAGATTGAATTTTTCAGAATAAATATCATATCCATTTAAAGGTTCCGTGTGTATTTCAGAATACATAGGAAGCCTATGAGTACATAGTTCAGATATAACACTCATTTGTTTTTGTTTTAAAGTCATTTCCCCTCATCTTTTGCTTCTTCCATTTTATAGCCGAACAATAACGCGAAATATTCTCAAGCACGCGTAAAATGAGTAATAACTCCAAACGAAATGCGAGTACGAAAAAAGATGCATTGGATACAAAATATATAATTTATTTAAAATATTTCTGTTTGATGTAATTTGTGGTAAACTTTAGCTGAGAGGATAAATAATAATCAACAGACACTCTAAAACCAAACTTTGAGTAAAGTTTAAACTTGGGATCAAAATTAAAAAAATCTTTGAATGTGTTAAGTGATCTTGATTTCTTATTCTTTTGTGGATTGATGTGACTCAAGCTCTTGCTATATTTTTCCGATAAAATAATGACTGAGCTTTTTTTCTGCTTGATAACGACTTTAGAAGTTAAAGTTTGATTATACCCAGCTCTTCTTATAATACCATCGAGTCCATTTATTATTCTTTCAAATTCAATGTCCAGTTGTTTTTCGAAAGATAATTTTATACGACCTTCTTTATTGATGCCTTGTGTGATCTCATCAACTGATCCTAGATCCATGTTTCCACAAGTTTCTGAGTAAAATTCGTTTTTACTAAATACATAATCCGTCAAATCATAAGTCAGTTTGAATTTCTTAGTACCCATTTTTGAAGCATTTTTTGTATTTGAATTACCCTTAATGACGATTTTTACTATAGGGGCAGAGTTGGTTTCTGTTAAGAAAGATTCAACTTTAGACGAGCTAATAGAACATCCGTCAAATTTTCTTTCATTATTGGCTGTCATTGTTCTTTGTAGGCTAAGATTGCTACTATTATCAAAATCTTTTTGAAATTTTTCTGAGTTAAAAGAAGGTTCGACGTAATAATCATTCAATTGAGACGGTAGTGTTTTGTTCATTTTAAAAATCTCATCATTTTATCTCTAATTTATACCTTTTCTTATTGCACTTTGACATTTGGTTTCACTTCCTTCAACAACAAATAAGGATTGTTTCAAAATTGAACTAAATTGGTTGAGTATAAAAATTAATATTTTACATTAATAAAACAAAATTCAATTATATTATTGTAGATATTTTAATTAAATTACTATTTTAACTCAATTAATAATTCATTTTCAATAACAAGGAGATTTGATTTAACGATTTTTACAAAAAATGCAATGGCTGAAAATTGGAGAATAGTTGTGAAAGAAAAATAATAAATCATATTTAGTTTATTCGGAAAATGTATTTTTTATAAAGTTTTTAGTAAATGAGACATAGAGGCCTAAGAACTTATCGACAGTCACATTCATTCCAAATTCAGAGTAAACTTCATGCTTCTTATCCTCTGAACAGCAACCTTTTGAGCAATAAAAAGGTTTAGAACAGTAAATTATAGTAGATATGGTCTTTGTAATTTTACCATTAAAGATAAAATTCTTGCTGAAAGGAGCTTTTATAACAACCTTCTTATCGTTAAAAACGATTTGAGAAATCAGCTCTTGATCATAACCGACTTTTCTAATGATTTCTTTGATATCATCCATTATCTGTTCAAACTCGATTCTTACTCTTTTAAACATAGTCAGCTTTTTTATAGAGGCTTGATCTTGGAAATAACATTGAATCGAATCATCCAATGCTTTATCATTTCTCTTATTATCTGGATCTGTATAAAATACATTTTTGCTAAATATAAATGGAGATAAATCATATCCAAGCTCAAATGTTCCATTACTCATTTTTGAATCAGAAGATGGATGACTTAAATATGGCCTCCCTTTAACTATTATTTTTATATCTGGTGCATTGTTAGTCCTTTTAAGAAATTCTTTAATCATTAGTGCGTTAGAGAGTTTTTCGTCGTATGTAACTATTCTATCATTAGTATTTTTGAGTTTTATTCCTATTCCTGTGAGAGTCCTTGTTATATTCCTCGTTTCTTTTGGGTATTGTCGACCTTCCATTTCCCTTAGATTTTTTAACAGATCAGTTTTATATAAAAAATCGCGGCTTTTATGGAAAGCCCACATTGATTATCAAAGATGCAGGTAAATTCTATTGTTATAAATATAGAGATCAATAATAGAATATCTATATATGGAAGGAAATTTTTGAAGAAAACATAATTTTTTGGTTGAAATAGTTGGAAATAAAATATTTAAATATCATTTGGTTGAAATATAAGTAGAAAATTTTCATTTTTATCAATCAAAATAGCTTTTTATTAAAACTTTTCAACCATAATTCTTCAAGAATTTCCTCATTTTATCAACCAAATACATTCTAATTCCTTCAAAAATTTTGTCTTATATGGCACAAAATTTTTGAAACATAATTCTATTCTAATTGGTCGAGAAATTTTAGTTTCTTGAATGCATAAAATAGTAAGAATGAAAATAAATTCATGTATTTACTATCCATAAAATATCTCTTAGCTTTATTTCTTGCCATTTTAATTGCTTCCTCAACCTATTTTCACTATAATGCACTAATATGAAAGAATATAACTGAGGCTTCAAAAATATTATGCCATATAATAGCACTATTATAACTTTTGTATCTACGACGTTGTGTAAGGTTGATTTTGTGGATTCATTTGTTTCGAACAAATGTTTCTAACTTAATTTAGTTAAAAATACAATTTTAACTTACAAATATATAAAATATGGGAGTTTATTTTTGTTTAGAACAGTTTTTAAAACCAGAAGTTAAATTTATAACCCCATTTAAGATGAAAATAATGCAATGCAAAATTCATTTAAAATTGGTTGAATTAAGACTGATATTTTGATTATTAATATCCTGTTTAAGGTCACTAAACAAAGCATTACCTATTTTTGGATCAACTTACGGCTGTAATTGAATTAAAAATTGAAAATAACTTAATAATTCGTTTTAATTATCATAAACTCAATACTAAAAAACAAAAACAGACAAAATAAAATAAAAACATACTAAAATCAAATTTGTTCGATTGAATTTTTAGATTTAAATACTACTCCCGTTGTTTGTTACAGAATTTCGACTTTTCGCCATAATTTAATTAATCTGAGTTATTGATAAACTCAAAGTCGATAAATTTCATTTAGGGATATTTTTTGATCAAGTTTTTCAAAATTATTGAAAAATTAACATAAGAAATTTAAAAATAAATAAAAGAATCACTTTAATTTATATAAAAAGATTTATAAAATTCATGTTTTAACTAATAGCTTTAACGAGTAATTAAGGCATAATACCCCTGGGAGGAATCCAATATTCTCAAAAAATTTCAACCAAAAATCTCAACTCGGCTTCATAAATTTCTCTGAAACCTACTCTCTTGACTATATTTTTTCAGGGGAAATAGTTCCTAACGCCGCTTTTTTTCTTGGTCAATCTTCAAACGACGCGTCCACTAGCGGATTTATGGATTCTCAAATTTTCCAAGTTTTTTCAACCAATTTCTCCGACTTTGCTCTGAAACTAAATCTTTGAAGTTTCCACACCCCACCTAACAGTCTTTTTGATTAGATCACGGAGGACGGTACCAACCGAAGTTGACAATGTAATCACATTACGGGGAGAGTATTGCAGCCCCCAGTCAACGCTATACTCCTTGGATTACCAATCTTCTCACATTTAGGTTTTGAGCACCACCCTTTTACCCATGAGCTTTAATTGAGAGGAGGAAACTGCCCAACCATTATCTGGTTTCAGTTTAGGGGCGTATTTGTTTTCCCTACTCTCTCTGGAGCGAACCACCTTATGCCCCAGCCTACGATGATTTGACTTCTGGAATGTAGATACCGAATTTCCATAAATGGTACCTGAGTCGGCGTAGAGGGGCATGTATTGCTTAGCATCCTTTATTCGGAGCCTTTGTACCAGGTCCTCTCTATTAGGGTCCTCGTAGATCTCAAAGTAGGCATCGGTGTCGGCCTCTAAGAAAAACTCCCAGAAACAGTAAGTCACAAGGTATATAGAATCCACATGATTCTTTCTTTCGAATTCGTCGAAGACTTTCTGCAGAAGTCCGAAGTGCCCGTCTATATCTGACTTTCCGTGATATTCTGCAAAGAAATTCTGGGAGGTGAAGTAATTCTTAGTAGGTAGCTCCAAGAGTATATAACTCCTTAATTCCTCGGATCTAAAATGGCCTGCATTATCTGACCAGAAATGTATTTTAGAGAAACTTCTCAGCTTTGCCTCCTCCAGTTTCCTGAGGCAGCTCTTGACATAGTGAGAATCATGACTAATAACTTCTGAGAGGTAGTTATAGTAGCTCCTCTTTATTTCTCCCGCTACTTTATAGATGAGACAGAAGCCGAGGCAAGGTACAGAAGATTTGTTGTAGTATGCTTGGGATATTTCCACAGGTCCCCCACCGATCTTGAAGTCTGTTTGAAATCTATGACTACCACGCACTCATATTGCTCCAAGTTCTCTAGTCTTTGTCTAAAGTAGCCCTTTTGATCTTTATTTAACTCAGCATGGGGTTTGTAGAACTTTACTCGTTTGTCCTGAGAACTTTCACCTAGCCTCCTTTCAAGTTTCTTACCATTTACGCTGATATCACACATATCCGTCTTTTTCAAATATTTGAAGTATTTTGGGCATAAAGTGTAGTATGTAGACAAGCTTAGGTTAATTTCTGGGTTTTCGGCCATTATTTTCTTATAAATATATAGTTTAGATTATTGGAGATTTAATACAGGCTGATTTATATGTAGTTTGCATGTTATCTCTGAATATTTGGTCAAATATTCATTAATTAACTCTTTTCTATCTTCACCTTTTTGTTTTTTAGATTCTGATTGATAAATTTCCCTATTTTCTATTTCATCATCTCCTCTTTTCCTTTTTGCAGTATTGTACATAGTGTTTGAGAAAGCAAAACCACTTTTTCTCAGATCCTTTTTCGATATTTCGCCTGCAACTATCGATAAAACTGCATATCTTTCGTTTTTTGGAGTTTTGTTGAATAATTTTAATATATTCTTAACTAATTTTTGGAGTATAGTTGGTGATTCTTCAGTATTAATGTTTTTGTTATCATACGGTAAATATCTTGCGTTCATTTTAGTAACTGTAATCTAATAAACGCTAATTTAAAGCAAAAAATGTTTGTTTAATTTATTTTACCAACAAACTGGTTGAAAATTTATTTAGGGTCTGTTTTAATTCCCGAAAAAGTGTCTCTTCCGAAAATAAATTCCCATATGGCTCTTTATTTTCGTTCAGAGTAGTCCCTTTTTGATTCTTTGCTCAACTCAACCAAATTTTTAATGAATCTAGATTATTCTCATTCTTAATCAACCAATTATTTAATAGTTAAAATGGGGATTACTCTGAACGAAAATAAAGTGCCATATAAACTACAAAGTTTCATCTTTTTATATCTCATAATAAATTTTTTATTTAAACCTTTTCCTTTACCTCTTTGCGTGAAACAGCGTAATAGTATCACTGATATTATTTGGAGTTATACGTTATTCGATAGCTTTTTTTTATCAGGAGGTTTATAAGTTGGCTTTAACAAACTCTATAAAATATGGATCTTCTGTGGTTGAAAGCGCTATACCAGAATTGAACATCCATTTACATTGAAGGTGCTCAAGATGAGCTTGATTTCTTTCATTGTTTAAATCTAAATATTTGGTTATCAAGCTTTGTTCATTATTGATGAAAGACTTTGTACTTCAGAGATTGATTCTGAATCTTGATCGTCATCAATAAATTCTTTGATTGAATCAGCATTTGATGTTAAATCTACAGTAGAATTTGTTGAATCAGTCATATTCAATCTATTATTGTTTTTCTTGTTCCCTAATGTTAAATTATTTAATTACTTTTATCGGTCAAACTTTCAAGTTGAAATGTGCTTTTTCAATCTTGTAATCAAAGGTGCTCTTAAGTGGCTACAGTGCATACATTTGGCTCTTACCTTACCATTATCTATGACTTTATTAAAGTGTTTCCATTCAACGCTTATTGGCTTTTTTCCTTCTGCCATTGTTTTGGAAAATTTTTTAGTCAATGAATTGAAATTAAACTCATTTTAAACTCAACCAATTTTTGCAGTAAATTACAAAACATCATCTGGGGTGACTCCCCTCCCTCCCTAAAGTTCCTTTTCTAGGGAAAAGGGAAATAGGGACTAATAATCAATAATTATTTTAATAAATAGTATTTTAAAATAAATAAAGTTTAAGTAATCAAAAGAAACTAAATCAAATAATCCATTTAATAATCGTCATCTTGATCATCTGTAAATAAGGTGTGTTCCGATATTCCTGTCCAATTTTATAAATTTAAATACAGACAAATGTGATTTTTGAAACACAAAATCACACACATTAAATAAACTTTATTAAATTAAAGCAATACAATTTTAATAAGCTTATTTTTAAGAATGAGAACGATTGAAAATTAAAACAGGGCAAATGCAATCTGCCACTATTAACGAAGATATTGCTTCTAAAAAGACGACTAGACACTTTAAGTACAAAAACTATACACAAGTCTGTAGAAGAAATAGGTACTTCTATTTATAAAAAAAGTCCTACTAAAATAATCACTTCTAAAGTCAAAAAGAAAATACCAAAATGTCCTTCCACATATTTCGAGGAGAAATGTATATAAACACTTTAAAGATTAAAAATGAAACATTAAATTAAATATATTTTATTTTTAAAATAAATATTACGCTTCTTATTATTTTAGTTTTTTGACAGGAATAACGAACCACGCCTTACTTCTGGGTGATATACCGAATAAAAAGGATATCATCATTTAAACTATTTCTAATCGGGGTGTGACTTAGCTTGTGTAAACTAAACATCTCTCGACAGATGCTTCTAATAGGGGAATTTTTTAAATCATTTCTTTGTAAAATAATTCCAGTCTTCGCGATGGAGTAGCAGTGGAGCCAGTAAATTCTTTAGCAAACATATAGCTACCAAAGTCATTGATTTTCAAAGAATCCGTCCACTTTTGTAATATCTTATAGTTTATATAGGAAATAGGTCTATCTTTATGCATAAATAGTTCAAATTCTACAACAGGATTCAATACAAGTTCAAGTCTTCTTTTTGCAACTTATACTAAAAAAGAATGCCCATTATTAATTGATTGTTGGATAGCATTATTCAAAGCAAAATAAATATTTTCCCAACNAAAAGAATGCCCATTATTAATTGATTGTTGGATAGCATTATTCAAAGCAAAATAAATATTTTCCCAACTACAGTCATCAGTCTGAGAAATATTTATAGCAATTTTAAAAGGCTCAAGAGCTTCTATTTCTTTTTCTAAAATAATCATTTCTTGGTTATTTGTCGGGTCATTTAAACTTTGTAAATATTTTACTAAATCCGACATACGATCCAATATAGAATTCCAAGGCATGATACAATATCTTCTACTTTTATTTAACCCAACGTACTTATCAACAATAACAATAGCATTATGAAGAAATTCTGCCCCATTCAAGCAATCTTTTATAATGAGATTTA